>JAVJIX010000007.1:2767500-2907500 GCA_036785185.1 Paratrypauchen microcephalus
TACCATCCCTGGTCTAGACCTGGTTTAGTCCTGGTTTAGACCTGGTTTAGTCCTGGTTTAGACCTGCTTTAGACCTGGTTTAGTCCTGGTCTAGTCTCTTAGCTAATCAGGGCGCAGGACAGAATGTTACACTGTAAAAAAAAAGTTACACTATAAAAAAAAATTGAAAAAAAAAAAAAAAAATTGGAAAAAAAAATCCGCGAAACAGCGAGGCCGCGAAGAGTGAACCGCGATACAGCGAGGGTTCACTGTATATACCTAAAATAAACATAGCAGAATTTATTGGAACATTCTTTGAAAGTTGTGGTGTGTTTATGATCATTCTGTTGTCGTAGATGGCCCCAGTTCCCAGAAGACGAAGCAGGTTCAGTAGATTTCAGCATTGAAACTGGCAACACAAATGTGAGACTGACCTGAGACTCGTTCTGCTTTCTGAATGGATAATCATCTTGAGAACCAGAACACCACATTATATCATATCATATAAGTTCCCTGTACAAAGAGAAACCGAAACCAGGACTTTTTTCTGTGAGGTGAGTCTAAACTTAACCCGCCCAAATGATCCAGTAATTTAGGTGATTTTTATCTTTTATTTTCAAAATGAATGATCTTTGACAGTTGTAAGGTGGTGAGAAACACCTGGAAAATGCACTGACACTCAGTATCATAACTTAACAAAGCCCTTTGCCTCATTTCATTCAGTCTGGACCTTACTGGCATCAACAAAAATGAATCATATCAGAATGAACCATTTTAGCAATAGAAACATGTGATCGCAATGAATACTATTAACACAGGTCCAAAGGTGCTAGGGTTGAAATCTTAATTAAATAACCTACAAAACTTAAAGTAAAGTCACAGGCAAGATAGTACAACACCACACTTTGGAACATTCCAGGCAAAGTATTAGCATCTCCGTGGAGACAAGCAACTAGCAGCCCCCCAACTAGAATGACCAATGCACTGATTTGAACTGAATCAACCTTACTTTACTTGTCCTTTTTGTTACGTTTAATCTTATGTTTGATCGGGAGCAGCAGCAGCAGCCTCTTGTATCTGGAGTTAGCCTTGATTCTAGCCATGACCCAAATCAATCAGTGTGTGGAGAGAATATAAACGTGCTTCTCAGAAAAAAAAACAAAAAAAACAATGCATTTTAAAGGGCCCATATTGCTCTGTTTTCTGATCTCTGTTCTAATGTTTCCTCATCACAAACAGACCTGGAGTTGTGTTTTTTTTCATTCACACATGTTTAAAGATCCCATGACATGGTACTTCTTGATGCTTTTATATGGCTCCTTAATGGTTCCCTAATACTGTAAATGAATCCTTCTTCAAAATCAACACTCAGTGCATGAGATAAGATGAGAAAGAGTAATTTTTCTGACTCTGAACACTCTATAATGGGTGTTGTTGCTTGAATGCAAATGAGGAGAAAAAAGCTGGCCAATAGTAGAGGGTGGGGGCGTGGCCAAACTCTCCGCTCTCTGCTCTGAGGGCTCTCTGATCCATTTCCTTGTTTTTGCACGGAGGAGAGATTTGAAGCGTTCGATTGAAAAATAAACATTTCCACAGAAAATAAAATTAAACCACTGCTGTTCAAAGGTTCAGAGGCTCAGATAAAGGACTTCCGAGCCTAGAAACACTCGGACGTGCCTCCAGGCAAATAAAAAAACGCATTTCGCATTGCCTAGCGCATTCGCAGTTCAAACTCTCTGGGCGTGATTTACAGAGACGCTGAGTTCAGACAGACGGGGGTGGAACTGCATTTGCATTTCTTTTTTCGATCTGATCAATAAGGTGCCTTGTTCAAAATCGCCCGTTTGAGCTCTGATTTTTTGTAACGCAGAAAAGGATCGCAAATGCTCAGTTTAGGCATTTCACAACTTTTAACCATGGGGGCTAAACAGGGTAGGGGAGCTCACATTAACGTTCAAAAACCTCAGAAAGTGAAAATTTCATGCCATGGGACCTTTTAAATATGCATTGTGTGAGTTTTCTTTTCCTCAAAATTCTTTTCTCCATGGAGATGTTATTGCTTTGTCCGGAATGTTTCACAGTATGGCATTAAACCTTTCTATCTTCACGGAAACCAAACCAGACCAAGTTACAGATCAGATCTGTGGACAGGTGACCCCACTCACAGCCAGAATGTCTTGAATGAATGTTTTTCTAGGTATTTTTGAGCTCTAAAACCATCTGAAACTGAATAAATGTAAGATAGAGCTGTTTAATGTCATACTGTGGAACATTCCAGGCAGAGCAGGTGGTGGACCCATCACCAGGAAAGTTACACAATGCACCTTTAACACACAAACTCTGCATATTTAGGCTGAATTCTTCTTCTCTGTTCCACCTTGTGATGTCATGTGGTGATACAGGAAGTGCACCCCTGTGTTTTTAAACTCCACACACCTTCACTCAAATCATTTGGATGATTTCAGTCCTGGAATTGCAATTTACTTACTGAACTAAAGGTAAAAGGAGCTCTTAATTTGAAAACTACCACTACATGACATCACAAGGTGAATCAGAGCATTTTGATCTTAGGAAATGTAGACAGACTAATAATAAAGAATTACTCAAACATGTTTGGGTATGTCTGGGTATGTTTTTGATGACACAACAACATTCTAACAAGAGTCATGTTTGCGTAATATAGGACTTTTAAAAGTAAACCACAGTCTCATCCACAGGGGGTATTACGGTAATATTCTGCCAATCAGGAGCTGTGGTTAGACGTGTTCTTATTTAACACAGTCTAAATGCATTCAAAGGGAGCGCTCCATTGTTCTACCAAGTGCAGATGAGTTCTATTTGCAGGAGCAGTAAGGGCCTTATTAAAATGCTCTTTGTTTACTTCTACCTCTCATTGCAGTGGAGCAATTTATAAACATGATTCAGGAACAATTTTGGTAATAAATATTAAACAAATAAATGCAGATGTAATTGCTTTCTGAAGTCCTTTTGAGCTATTTCTATTTGTTTTGGCTTTTGACGAGTTGTTCTGCATTTGACATAAGCCTTAAAGGTGCAGTATCTCCTCCTGGGACCCCAAGAAAAAAAGTGTATCTGAATTATTATTATTATTATTATTTTTATTTTCTATTTGGAGGTAAATGAACACCCTAGCATTTACATTTAGTTAAATTTATTTGTATTCATAATGTTGTAACATGTCCTCTGTAATGAACTGTAATAGTGTTAAATCCATGTGAAGTTAACAACCGAACAAAATGTTTTTGTTTTGTTTTGATGACGAACAAGAACAACATCTCTGATAAGCTTCTACAGTCACCTCAAAAGTTTTTAGATTCCCTTTTAATTTCTTATTGATTGATTGATTTACTTATTTATGTATTTTTATTTATGTATTTTTATTTTATTTATTTATTTTATTTTTATTTATTTACTTATTTATACATGTTTTTTTAATGATTTTTTTATTTATATTTTTATTTACATGTATTTATTTTTTACTTATGTATGTATTTTTTTTAATTTAATTTAATTTATATTTGTATTTATTTTTTATTTATTATTAATTTATTTACTTATTTATACATGTTTATTTATGATTTTTTTATTTATATTTGTTTATTTTCTTATTTATGTACTTTTATTTTTTATTTATTATTTATTTATTTATTTATTTATTTATTTATTTATTTATTTATTTATTTATTTATTTATTTATTTATTTATCATAATCCAGCCACAAACTAGAGTCAAAACAAAACAAAAAGATCGACTGGTTAACTCAGTGTCCACTATAAAGGACACAGATGAATGGGTGGGTCTCAGGAGGACATCACTTTCTGGTCTGCAAACTGAATTGCCTAAAAGTTACATGCTGTGGCTTTAAGCACTTTATTGTTATGTTTGGACTGAAAATGATCAGGGCTCTTACTCGTTTAAAAAAGGGTATGGCTATCACAATACAGAACACTTACATGTTCACTAGAGTCTCATGTGAAGCTCGTTCTGCTTTATGATTGGATAATCGTCTCGAGAACCAAAACCTCAAATGATATCATGAGTGTTCGTCTAAAGCAGAGGTCGGCAACCCGCGGCTCCGGAGCCGCATGCGGCTCTTTGATCCCTCTGATGTGGCTCAGTACAGCGGTCCCTCGTTTATCATGGGGGTTACGTTGTAGAAATAACCCACGATAGGCTAAATCCGTGAAGTAGTCAGTTTTATATTGCGTGTATAAATATGTGTGTATTTCACAGTTCCTCTGACCGAGGCGCCTGGCGCCGCTGCGCTGTTGCGGGTTTTGTTGGGGAGAAAACTTGCAAACATACAGCACTTCAGAGCAGTGATGGACTGGGATCATCGGCCCTGGCAATTTACACCTACAAGCGGCCCCGTAGTCTGTGGAACGGGGAGGAGAGGTTCTACAGCTCTGCACCAAACACAGAACTGTAGTGAGAACGCATCCGTGCGCTCTCAGGACTGGTTCTGCCGCCTGGACTCCAGGTTCCACCAGTTCGTTATGCGCAAACATTGCCGCTACTTCCCGATGCGCATTGACCACCCAGAGAAGTGTGCGCGCGGACACGTGGTCAAATCCGTAATAGAGCACGGCCTCGGCCCTTCTGGCATGTGCTCAAATACCAGACCGCTCAGTCTTCAGAGTCACACTGCTCGTGATCGAACATTTAAATAAATTTGGCAAACTGAACACATTCTGTACAGGAGACACGGAGGAGAATGACTGACAAAGACAAAGGTCTACAGTCCTTTAGCCAATCAGGATGCAGAACACAATACGCGTTGATACACTATAAAAAAATCAGCGAAACAGCGAGGGACCACTGTATTTAATTAAAATGTATTTTATTTTGGTTCGTTCATATTCAAAATGTAATTCTATGTCACAAAGGTAAAAAAGCCATTATATGCAGTGTTGTTTCATTTTAAATTTCAAAAGGGTTTTGTGGCTCCCAGTGTTTTCTTTACTGTGTGAAACGGCTCCAAACGGCTCTTTGAGTGGTAAAGGTTGCCGACCCCTGGTCTAAACCGATAGAAAAGGAACATAAAAGCAGGACCTTAAAATGTTCATATTAACCCACTTTACATGATCCTGGTTCTTTATGCAGTCTGTGGTGTGTGTAGAGTAAAAGGCTCCTCCTGTGCACAGTCCTGACACTGCAGGAGACAAACAGAGACAGAGACAAACAGAGACAGCTGGAGGACACGTTCAGATTTGTGGTTCAACACTTGTTCTTCCATGTGGGTGTCATTAGACTAAACCTGTTAAACTTGTTCTGTTTATGAATCACAGGCAGGTTTCATGCTGTGACAAGAGACGGTGTATTTCTAAACAACAAAGCCTTTCCATAATAATTTTATCCTTCTGTAATAAGTAGATCTTTCAGATACGTTCCCCTACCTCATTCTTGAAGGAGAAAAACACAGAGGAGCAGTTTCTGGATTATAACCAGATGATGTTCAGTTAAATGATGAGGAATTCACTTGGATTCAGAACATCTTCACTGAATAAATGAGATGGGTTGGTGGCATATTTACAGCATACCTTTACTCCTACTTGAGCAACATTTGCACTGAAGCAAGAGTACTCTTCCTTGACTAAAAGTTTTGTTTACTTTTCCCACTGTGAGTAAGTCAGAGACAAAAGTCAGTGACAGAAACTTTATTTTAATTTATTTATTTGATTTAAACATTGCGGCACTCCTTCAGATATGATTTAGTTTGTCTCATTTTTGTGTCTGTCCTTTGAAAATACCAGAATTTGTGCATTATTTAATATTTGTCCTTCAAATGACATGAACTCACAAACAGGTCTAAATTGGCCGTCACCTAAATTTACAACAGGGTGACCTCTAGTGTCTCGACAAAGACATTTACACAGGTAAACACCATTATACAAAGAGATGTGTCGAGTTAAAGTGAGATTCAACAAATAAACTCAGCCCACAAGCACATTTCAAACAAAACTGCTAATACCTGGAGGACTAAAGAGTGGAGCGAGGGCCGTTCTTTAGTGGCATACCAAGAGTGTGCAAAGCAGTGATTAAATTGATTAATTGTAGTGATTACAATTAGTGATTAATTATAATATTGTTTACCTGATCAAAAACACACCTGGAGCTGTGTTTTCTTTCATTCACACATGTTTAACACACAAACCCTGCATATTTAGCCTTTAGCGATATTTAAAGTTTTTCTCTCAAACAGAAAACACTCTGTTCCACCTTGTGATGTCATGTGGTAATACAGGAAGTGCTCTACTGTGTTTTAAAACTCACATGCACCTTCACTAGAATAATTCGGATCATTTCAGCCCTGGACAAAGGTAAAAGGTAATTGCTAACTTGAAAACTACAAATACGTGACATCACAAGGTGGAACTGAGCATTTTGAGTTTTGGAGATGTAGACAGACTAATAATAAAGGGTTACCGATACTCAAACATGTGTGAGAATGCTCTTCATCGACTACAGCTCGGCATTCAATACCATAATCCCCCCTAAACTGGTCTCTAAGCTCACCGCCCTGGGCCTGGGGATGTCCATCTGCTGCTGGATATGAGACTTCCTCACCAACAGGCCACAGGCGGTGAGGATCGGCAGCCACGTCTCCTCCACACGTGTCCTCAGCACTGGGGCACCCCAGGGCTGTGTTCTCAGCCCTCTCCTGTACTCCCTGTTCACCTACGACTGTACCGCCAGGCACAGCTCCAACACCATCCTCAAGTTTGCTGACAACAACGCCATCCTAGGCCTCATCACCAACAACGATGAGAGTGCCTACAGAGACGAGGTGAAATCACTGACCAGCTGATGTCAGGAAAATAACCTCTCTCTGAACGTCAGCAAAACTAAGGAAATGATCATGGACTTCAGGAGACAGCGTGTAGACCAGCATCCCCCCATCTCCATCAACAACGCTGAGGTGGAGCAGGTCAGCAGTTTTAAGTTCCTTAAGGTTCACATCACGGAGGATCTGTCCTGGACACTACATACAGACACTGTGGTTAAGAAAGCCCGACAAAGACTCTACTTCCTGAGGAAGATGAGGAAGTTTGGTATGAACACCAGCATCCTCACAAACTTCTACAGGTGCACCATCGAAAGCCTGCTGACGGGCTGCATCACAGTGTGGTATGGGAACTGCACTGTTCAGAGCCGCAAAGCACTACAGAGGGTGGTGCGAGCGGCAGAGGACATCACTGGCAGCAGCAGTGTTCCCTCTAAGGTGCGCGCGTGCGCAATCGCGCACTGCCCAGACGTTCAGCGCGCACATCAAATCCTTTTCAGCGCATAAAATAAAATCTAACCTGAACTCAGCGCTGGTTTGCCACACAGAATCCAGTCTGATAGATTCAGTTTGCACATGTGAATGTGCACATGCTTTAGGGACAAGCCAACTACGATCGCATTTCGCTCGCTTTCTTCAGTAAGACCATAGTTGTCGTGCGCATCGCCGTGGGTCAGAGCGGCAGGTCCGCACCAGCCGACGGGAGCGCCGCCCGCACCCGCACACACTCCACGTAGGGAAGAACAGAAGAGGAGACAGGTAGAGCCATAATGTAATCCTCGGCTGTTTTCTTTGTTTCTGTCCAAGCCATAGGTTTTTGTGAGCAAAAAGACGGGACTTTCTGTGTGAAGTGTGAATCCTCTCCCCAGAGCGTTAAACCACAGAGCTCTGTCACTCTCACAAAATTACTTAAACTGGGTAATGATTAAAAAGCAAGATATAAACTGATAAAAATGTATACTTATTTTGGAGATCATTATTTTGAGGAAAGACCCATCTTATAGTGTCCTATAGGTCCTACAATCATCCCTAAAAAATCTGCAGCTACATGTAGGCTATATTTATCAAGCTGAAAAAAATCTCTCTTCATGTGGTTTTACAGGTTTATACACAGGTATATACACAGGTTATTTTTCAAAATATTGTAATGTTCAATGTTTCACTGACCACAGCAGGACCCTCACACTGACATACAACATGTACAAAGTTCATGAACAGATTTTTGAGAAGTGGACCAAAAAAAATCAGTTATATTAAAAGTAATCTAACAGAAATAACAGCAGTAATTTGATTCATAAGCTATGTAACTTGCCATGATCTCAGGTGTGATGCTGGTGTGGCCACAGTGTGCATGTCGGATGTTGCTCACAGGAGTCCAAGGAACGCTCAGGGAGTTCGTGTGTTTGCTCAGACACATGAAAAATTAGGGGGAACATTGGGCAGCAGTCTCCCCTCCATCCAGGACATTTACCACAGCAGGGGTCTGCGTAAGGCACGCAGCATCACTAAGGACCATACTCATCCGGCACAAGGACTCTTCTGTCTGCTACCCTCTGGTAGACGATACAGGAGCCTGCCAGCACGCACAAAAAGACTCAAAGACAGCTATTACCATCAAGCTGTCAGACTACTGAACTCTGGGTAATACTCTAAATAATACTGAACTCTCAATAATACTGCACTAAACTACTTTTCATTATGGATAATATGTTTACTGCTGCTGCTCTGTATGAATGTATCATTTTTCTGTCATTACATGTTGTTTAATTGTTATTGATTGTACTGCATCTTTTTCTACTCTGCAACCAAGTTGGCGCCGCGAATGGTAGCCCTGGTGCTCGGAGTGTCTGTCCGCTCTAGGTATCAAAGCAAGTTCCTAATGTTGTGAACCTGTTCACTCATATGGCAATAAAACCTTCCTGATCATGTTTGTCACTACCTCACTGTAAACTACTGTTACCTGTGCAATCATCTGTGCAATAACCCACATGCAATATTTATACCATACTATGTGTAATATTTATACCATACTATGTGCAATACGAAATCCACATGCAACACTTACACCACACCATATTATGTGCAATCTGTGAAATACTTACACCTTATTTGATCTTTGATTTAATCCTACCTGCACCTTGTACAATGTACCTTGTATTTTTTATTACATTTTATTACATATTTTATTATATTGTTTATTATAATGTTTACTTCTTCCCCTGCACTTTTGCAACACTTTTTTTTTTACCATGTACTATTATTGCAAGTTATTAGTACTTCTGACTATCTTAGCAAGTCAACGTTTCTTCTGATCCTAAGCATTTCATTGCATTGTTGACCCTGTGTTGATTCTGCATATGACAAATAAACAATCTTGAAATCTTGAAAAATGAAACAAAACACAACTCCAGGTTGTTGGCAATCTAACAACATTCTAACATGACTTTAAAGGAAAATTAACGTTTTTTTTTACAATCTGAGCCTTCTTTCGGCAATAAAACAAGTAGTTTTACTCACCCATAGCAGTTTGGTGTCAATTGGAGCAGTATCGCAGAAGTTATGTTGAGCCGTTCTGTTCTACTAATGATCCCGTATCCGTTAACATGAGTGCTCGGGGCATTACTTTGCGCTCTCCAAATAACACAAACTTTAGCACTTTTCAAATCACAGAAGATCGCTGTGTCAGGGTAGACTTTTAGTGGATTCCAAAACAGCCTGAAACCCGATATCCAGCTATAGTTTCATTTGATGACGTCATCAGAGAGGACAGTGCGCATGCGTGAACTCAGCTGTTTTGTAAACACCGCTAGTCCGAAAGAAGCTAACACCGCTCTGAACTTTTTGCCTGGAAGAATCCATGACTCATCGCTGTACCAGCGAGTGAGTCTGGTAACGCTTGATCCACAGAATGCGCTGCAGTTGCGCGTAGACAGACAGCTAAGTGAACCAATCAGAGATTGTGCCATCTTGATTCAAAACTGAGGCGGAACTTCCGCTGCCTTAGAGTGACTTTGCGGGCAAAGGCGGGTGCACTGACGTCACCATCTTTGAACGAATCAGAATCGCGGAGTCCGTTTGTAACCGGAGGAGCGAGAGTGGATGGGGGGTGTCCAAATGGTATCGCGCTGTATAGGAAATACAGAGAGATATCATTTGGCTCGCCAGGTAACTGAACTTTACTTTTCTGTTGCGATATCGGGTTTCAGGCCGTTTTGGAATCTACTAAAAGTCTACCCTGACACAGCAATCTTCTGTGATTTGAAAAGTGCTAAAGTTTGTGTTATTTGGACACTGCAAAGCAGTGCCCCGAGCACTCATGATAACGGATACGGGATCATTAGTAGAACAGAACGGCTCAACATAAGTTCTGCGATACTGCTCCAATTGACACCAAACTGCTATGGGTGAGTAAAACTACTTGTTTTGTTGCCGAAAGAAGGATTGTAAAAGATTGTAAAAAGACGTTACTTTTCCTTTAAACTCACAAGAATCAAATTTGTGTCATATCCTCCTGAGACTCGGCCCGTTCATTTGTGTCCTTTACAGTGGACATTGAGTTAACCAGTCGAACTTTTAAGTATCTAGAGACTCTAGTTTGTGGCCGCGCTATGATAAAATTAATAATAATAATAATAATAATAATAATAATAATAATAATAATAATAATAATAAATAAAAATAATAAATAAACATGTGTAAATAGTAAATAAATAATAAATACATAAAAATATAAATAAAATACAAATATATAAATAAGTAAATAAATAAATAATAAATAAAGATATAAATAAATAAAAATACATAAATAAGTAAATAAATAAATCAATAAGAAATTAAAAGGGAATCTAAAAACTTTTTGAGGTGACTGTTGAAGCTTGTCAGAGATGTTGGTCACCAAAAGAAAAAAAAAAGAGTTTTTGTTAGGTTGTTAACTTCACATGGATTTAACACCATTACAGTCCATTACAGAGGACATGTTACAACATTATGAATACAAATAAATTTAACAAAATGTAAATGCTAAGGTGTTCATTTACCTCCAAATAGAAAATTAAAATAATAATAATAATAATTTAGATTTTTCTTCGGGTCCCAGGAGGATATAGGACCTTTACTTTGCCCCTCTCTCTCACATATCCAAACTTCTCTCAGTGTGTGCTTGGCCTGTGGAGCTGTGTGGAGCGCTCTGGGCTACAAACACTGAACTGTATGAAGCCGGTCCAGAATAACAAAGCCATGAATCGGAGCTAATCTTGTGTGATTATTGTCCAGTGCAGTCTTCATTTTGATCTAAAACATGCCTGGGGGGTGTGAGTGCGGACAGGAGCTACAACTCCAGGTGCAACGCTCTACATCCAATATAGTTTTATTTATTAGCCTCCCGCTGGAAACCCTCCAAAGCAGAGGTGAAGGAGGAGGGGAAGTAAGTAAGACTACTGTTACTTCAAAATGGTATTACTCAAGCAGAAGTGCAAAGCAGAAGGTCCAACTAGGAGAAATGAAACAAACAAATGAGTGCGGGGTGGTTAAACTTTGAGTTTTGCAGCTAAAACAGCAGGATAATGGAGGAGAGAGAGAGTGCATTCATATGAATAACATGAGAGATGATTGGTTGAGACTGGCTGGCAAGTTGCAAGAGGAAGAGGAAGAATGAGGAGGAGGTAATAAACGAATATGAAAAGAACTAAAGAGCCCAATGGGAGCTTAAATTGCAAAGCAGTTTAGCCCCTCGTGGTGAAGTTAATGAAGTTAACTAGCATGTTAACTCGGACTTCCTGATTATCAGACAATAAAACTCCTTATAATTAGAAGCAGACGGCATGCATCAGACTTATTTTGACCTCAGGAGCTGCTTATCCAATATATCTGCAGTGGCGCAAGACACATTTGCACAAATGTATCCATGGGAAAATCAAGTAAAGGAGATTTATAATAAACAAGTGTAAACAGACCTCCCAATTTTGATTTGAATGTTTTTTTTTTAATACTTAAATGAAACTTTGAAATAAAAACGTTGCACAAACTTGATATAAATTATGTTGTGGTGTTAGTGTAGTTTATGTTGAAGATTATTGGCTCCAAAGGTTCTGGCCTGTGTTTTGCGAGCGCTCTCCAATTACTCTGGATCAAAGTCTGTGTGAGGAATGGAGAGAATAAAGAAGGGATGCGCAAAATGGATGCCGTTGATGCGATAATGATCTGAGCTTTAGCCCAGAGGCAGATGAGACAAAACGTTTGGATTATTCTAGTTTTAGTTCAGATATTGGGTATTCTGAAAGTTACAAACAATTCAAAAGACAGAACGGCAAGGTATAGATTAAGATTAAGATTAGAAGATCAGCCTTTATTGTCTCCCTTGGGAGAAATTTGTCCTCTGCACTTAACCCATCCTTTATTAGGAGCAGTGGGCTGCACATTACTGCATCTCCATGATCTTCTTGCTTCGGCTTGGTCAGGACCTCAGCTGGAGAATCCTCCCACAGGTGGCTCACGTCACAACGGGCCTTGGTGTATCTTCTGCCATGGGGGCTACCAGTGTCCGCAGACACTGGGGGCGAGGTGGGGTTAAGTGTCTTGCCCAAGGACACAACGGCAGCGCTCATCTGTGGGAGCTGGGATCACACGCGGTCCACCCGTCAAGAGCGGGATTTGAACCACCAACCCCTGGATCACCAGGCAAGCCAATGTGCACCAAATTTGGTGCACATTGGCCACTAAGGGGCGCTACAACATGCAAAAATGTGTTTTGGGCGAAGACTGATCCAACGCACGTCATCAAATTAGGCTGGGTCACTGCTTGGCCCCACATTGCTGCTTGCAGCTATATGAAATGAGTATCTAGTTTCAATACTAGTTGTTAGCTAGTTATACCAGTTATTAGTTAGTAACTGGGTATCATTTTTTTAAATCCTTACCAGTAAAATAAGGAAGCAGAGTAATCTCATATAGTTTAACTATACAATGTGTATGATCAAAGGAGAAGTTCAATTTGTCAACTGGACAAAGTTTGCTTGGTTGAAAACGTTTCGCCGCTCATCCGAGAGGCTTCGTCAGCTCTGGTTATTGTACTGGTTAGACCCTGCTTATATCTAGCTGCCGGGAGGCGCGTCCTACAATGACAAAAGCTCTGAAAACGATCCCCCTAATCTGTCTCTTTGTTTTTCAAATTACTCTGACGGCTGGTTTCGACCCCCTATTCAACGTCTAACGACCCTCTCCACCCCTCTGCCCTGGCTCTGTTTGACTGGTCTAAGAATCGCATTATAAATGGGAGACAAGTTATGTCTCACTCCCCCATTTCTGTTTAATGACGGATTCTCTTTTTTGACAAAAATAGCCTCTTTAACTCCCCTCTCAAACCAGTTCTTTTCCCTGGCTAAGATCTGAACCTCACTGTCCTCAAAAGAATGGCCCGTGGCTTCTAGGTGAAGATGTACCGCAGAAGCCGGTCCACTCTGGCACGCACGCCTGTGTTGGTACATCCTCTTGTGAAGTGGCTGTTTTGTTTCCCCAATGTAGCGCTCACTGCAATCCTCACTACACTGAATGGAGTAGACCACATTGCTTTGTTTGTGGCTCGGTGTTCTGTCCTTTGGGTGGACCAGTTTTTGTCTTAAAGTGTTTGTGGGTTTGAAATAAACTGGAATTTCATATTGTCTGAAAATCCTCTGTAGTTTTTCCGAAACGCCGGCCAGGTACGGAATCGCTACCCCTTTCCTCCTGGGTTCGGATTCTCTGTTGTCTTGTTTATTGTCCTTGTCTCTCTTGGTTTTGTTGACAGCCCATTTAGGATATCCACAAACAGAGAGGGCTTCCTGCACATGTTGCTCTTCTTTCTCCTTGCCCTCTGTGCTTGTGGGAACCACTTGGGCCCTGTGTTGTAATGTCCGAATAACACCCAGTTTGTGCTGCAGTGGGTGGTGTGAATCAAAAAGCAGGTATTGGTCTGTGTGTGTGGGCTTCCTGAAGACTTCTACTTGGAGTCCCCGGTCTCCTCCTATCGTTACTGCACAATCTAAGAACGCCAATGTGTTATCTTTGGCATCTTCACGGGTGAATTTGATGTTCGGATCTACAGAATTGATATGTGCAGTGAAAGGTTCCAAATCTTGAATTTTGATTTTTGTAAAATTATCATCAACATAACGAAACCAGTGTGTGGGAGGAGTGCCTGGATATGAAGCTAAGGCACTCTGTTCAAATTGTTCCATGTATAAATTAGCCATGATAGTGAGCCCATCGCACAGCCATGAATTTGCCTGTAAAAGTTCCCTCTGAACTGGAAATAGGTGGTATTTAGACAAATTTCCAGCAGTTGGCAGATTTGGTCAGGAGAAAGTTTGGTTCTCTCTTCTAGCTTGGAATCCTGTAGTAAACTCCTTCTCGCTGCTTCGACCGCTACAGCTGTGGGGATACAAGTGAAAAGAGAGGTTACATCAAAGGAAACCATTGTCTCATCCTGACCAAACTGGAGAAACTTAACTTTGTTTACAAATTCGGCTGTGTTCTCAATGTGGTGCTCCGTGTTACCCACCAATGGCGCCAAGATGGTTTTAAGGTGTTTGGCCAAATTATATGTGATAGAGTCAACACTACACACAATGGGTCTGAGTGGTACTCCTTGTTTGTGAATCTTCGGGAGGCCATAGATGCACGGGATAGCATCACCAGGGTACAATCTGTAATACAGCTGTAAATCAATGACTTCTTCTTTCCTCAACTTCTGCAAGCAATCAATGATCTTCTTTTTGTACCCATTGTACCCATTGGTGGGGTCCCGTTTCGCCGCTCTCGGATGAGCGGCGAAACGTTTTCAACCAAGCAAACTTTGTCCAGTTGACAAATTGAACTTCTCCTTTGATCATGGATTCTACCTGGATGACTGAGGGACTTTATACAATGTGTAAACAAAGTCCTGTTTGGTTTTGTGGGTTGCATGGTAAAGTTCACTCGTTTAACTTACGGTAAGCTCTCATAGGATCTTTTGTTTGCCCCTTGATGATAATATCCTGGCCTTTAGAGTGGCTGTGGGTTTCTGCAAAACTTTACCTGTGGTTTTACATTTGCATGTGCACAAGGGTCTCACAGGGGTCCCCAGATGATCCATACATTCTACACTTTAAAAAAATCTTAGATGCTTTGTTGTTCCTAAGATGCTTGTGTATTTTTGTACAAATGAAAGAGGAACATTTTACAGTCCAAACCACATTTAGGATATGATACCTATATGATAGGTCTCTTTGGGTCAAAAGAGCAAGTACAGCATTAGGAATATATTTTTAGAATCATTGTTTCTTGTTTTTCTAGATAACACCATTTTCAGGATCCTCTTTTCGTTAACACTTTAAATCCATCTTACCCTCAGGTGTGAGAAACTACTTGAAAGAAGCCTTGGTCAACATCATTGCCGTTCATGCTGAAGTATTACAAACTACATTAAGTACATGGGTGCAAATTCATAATTTGAAATATGTTATTTATGGCATTTTCTCATTCAGGTTTTTACAGTTTCCAAAGATCTGGTTCCAAGGGTTTTGTCTAAAATAGTGGAGTCACTTGCAGATGAGAGTGTGTGTCATCCTTCAGCAAAAATGGAGCCCTGCAGGTACAGACATAGTCATCATAAGACTCAAATGTTAAACTCTGTTTTTTTATGTAAAGTTGTGAGACACCAGACTAAACTTCACCTGTTGCTGTTTTGGTTCTAATTTGTAAACCAAAGTAATATTCACTGGAAACAAGTAATAACTGCCTGTAGTAAGAGTATTAAATCAATTTCTAGGTTATCTTGAGATTTCACTTCTGATTAATAATGTCTCTTCTCATTATTAGTATGTGAAAAGCACTTTCATATAGACCCAGTATGGTGCCTATTAACTACCTTAATGAATGCACTCACTGCCCTGCTTGACGTTAGTTGTTTAGTTGGGAAAAAAAAAATTCATCATCTTTTTTTGCATTCACAGGCACATCTTGAAATGTGTGCACTGAAAGATGCCATAGCTGCGTACCTGAACTCAAAAAGCATGTAAGTGTCCCACGTAAACTGACCCAGTGGCCAGGAACCCTGAGTGAGGTTCATGGATAATGGTTTTGAGTGTCTTGGTCATAAATCTTAACAGTCACACATCCCTGACTACGATCCCTTCCCCTTATTCTGCTTGGTTTTGGAAAGGAAGTGAAAATAATATGGTTGTGCTGTATGCATGCTCTGCAGCGTGGATGGAAGTGAACGTGTGCTCATATTGTCCTTAAAGGTCCCATGACATGGTACTTCTTGATGCTTTTATATGGCTCCTTAATGGTTCCCTAATACTGTAAATGAATCCTTCTTCAAAATCAACACTCAGTGCATGAGAAACAGAGATAAGATGAGAAAGAGTAATTTTTCTCTCTCTGAACACTCCATTATGGGCGTTGTTGCTTGAATGCAAATGAGGAGGACAGAGATGGCCTATAGTAGAGGGTGGGGGCGTGGCCAAACTCTCCGCTCTCAGCTCTCCGCTCTGAGCTCTCAGCGGATCCATTTCCGCGTTTTTGGGCGGAGAAGAGATGAGAAGCGTTCCATTGAAAAATAAACACATTTCCACAGAAAATAAAATTAAACCACTGCTGTTCAAAGGTCCAGAGGGTCAGATAAAGGACTTCTGAGCCTAGAAACACTCGGACGTGCCTCCAGGCAAATAAAAAAACGCATTTCGCATTGCCTAGCGCATTCGCAGTCCAAACTCTCTGGGCGTGATTTACAGAGACGCTGAGTAGACACAGACGGGGGTGGAACTGCATTTTTCGATCTGACGTCAATAAGTTTCCTTGTTCAGAATCGCCCGTTTGAGCTCTGATTTTTTCTAACACAGAAAAGGATCGCAAATGCTCAGTTTAGACATTTCGCAACTTTTAACCATGGGGGGGGGGGGCTAAACAGGGTAGGGGAGCTCACATTAACGTTCAAAAACCTCAGAAAGTGAAAATTTCATGCCATGGGACCTTTAAGGTGATGCGAATTCACCAAAACAGAAAAGTGAACCCTTTTTAATTGTTTTATCTGTTTAGTTATCTTTTTGTAATAATGTAATAACATGTGTTTAAAAAGGGGCACTATGTAACTTGTGCCTCTGATGTTTTGCTTTATTCCACAGTATGGCATTAAACTTATGTTTTGCATTTATATAATTTTTATTGCTCAAAGAAATCTTGAAAATGTCTTACTGTGAGTGTGGTCATCTCTCCACTAATATGAACCATAACTTGTTTATTCATTATTATTATTATTATTATTATTATTATTATTATTATTATTATTATTATTATTATTATTATTATTATTATTATTATTATTTTATTTTATTATTATTATTTTTATCATAGTGCAGCCACAAACTAGAGTCTATCTCAAAACTTAACTCATTCACTGCCGGCCTGTTTTCAGAATTCAATCCCCCAGTGTGCCAGAGGCTTTACTGCATTTTCACTGATTTTACAAGACCCACAGAATACTGAGTTCTTTGACTATATAAACATGGCACACATCAAAATAAAGCGTAGACTCTCTTCTTTCACCTGGAAAGAAATTATGTTTCTAACCTTTTCGGTTCTCAAGTAATTGATAGTAGAACATAGGGAAGTTTCAGCAAAAACACTTTTTTGACCACAAAGTCGAGAAAACAAGCATTTTGTGCAAAGAGTGATTTCTAGCAGATCGGTGATTTGGACGTCAATACTTATTGATTTAGTGACACCTCAAACATTTAAAACAACAGAGAAAGAGATTTTTGATGACAAAGTACATTTTTTATTTACAAATATAAGAATATAAGGCTCTGTGAATTGAAAATTCCTTCAAATCAATTGTGCCAAGAGATGTTTACAGGATATAATAATATCTTTTCATATAAAATACAACTTCAAACTTGAGGCTCAGAGTACAGACCCATAATAAAAACTAATATATATATATACACACACACACACACACATACACATATGTACATACACACAAGCCCATGCATAAACCTTTACACACACACAGCTACACGCACACACACATATAACTTCATTCATTACAATTACCACACAGCAGCATCATGTAAACTTAATTCTTCTCATCTCATGCCTCTCTGGAGACCAGGATCCAAGTCAGTAAACTTCTTCTTTGGCGCTGTGGTAATTCTGATCAGAGTTCCTGCTCCGCGCAGCGAGAACACGACACGTTGTCTTCTTCGGGCAGAGCAGATCTCTGCTCCGACCTCGCTGCTTGCTCCGGTGTGTGTCTGCGATCCTCTGATCCGGGATCCTGGGTCCCAAGAGCGATCAGATCGCTCCGGAGGCACTGATCAAGAGTCAACTGCTTTTCCGGGTTCCCACGACTCGCCATCTTGCTTCTCTCGCCAGTACACAAGTACACATGCTACACTCCTCCTCTCTTCCGGGTCTCCGATCGGCAGATAATAATACAAAAGATCGCTACCTACAGGTTGGGAGGTGTGAATTACACCTTCAAAGTTGCTCCAGGTCGTAACCTAGCAACCCCCGCTGAAAAACGCAATTGACGTCTATAGATGTCACGGCAGTCAATGAGTTAAAAGATGTCCACTATAAAGGACACAAATGAACGGGCGAGTCTCAGGAGGATATATTTTGTTTTTTATTGTTAAAGGTCCTATATGACACAAAATTGACTCTAGTGAGCTTTCAGCCATGTTATAATGCTATTACCTCCTTCAAAACATGCCTGGAGTAACCCTTTATTATTAATCTGTCTACATCCCCAAAGCTCAAAATGCTCTGTTCCACTTTGTGATGTCATGAAGCTGTAATTTTCAAGTTAACTGGTACTTTTTGCCTTTAGTTCAGTAGAGATTGGCAATTCCATGTCTGAAATGATCCAAATCATTCTAGTGAAACTGCATGGAGTTTAATAACACAATGGAGTGCTTCCTGTATTACCGTGACATTCACTCTGTTCCGAGGTGGAGAACTCTGAATCTGCAGGGTTTGTGTGTTAAACATGTGTGAATGAAACAAAACACAAGTCCAGGTGTGTTTGTGATGAGGCAACAACATTATAATATCAGAAAATAGCAGAATATGGGCATTTTAAATATACATTCAGTTCTCTTATTTTATAATCTTCATCTCCACAGCCACTTCTCTCATAAAATCGTTTCTAATTATGTGGAATTTACAACTTCACCCTGAGGCCAGTGTGTTTCAGCCCACTTTATTTTGAATTTGAATAGGAATTTGGAGTCTGGAGGGACCTATTATTTGGACCAGCTCATTTGAAATAATAATGCACGAGTTCATAAGAGTTTATATTACTATCAAGTTCATTCAGTGTTTGGAAGTGCAAATTTTAATCATCTTATTAGACCCAGTAAATGAGGCTTATGTCACTGAACATCTCTATATTTTTAAATAATTTTAAACCATTATTTATTATCTTGTTTTATTGCATGCTACAGTTTCCTGCTGTTCTTGATCTGTGAGTTGCAACACTGGAATTTCCCCACTGTGGGACTAATAATGGCATATCTTATCTTATATCTTATCTTATAGTGCTTGTACTACTAAAAGATAAGTAGGTATTATTAAAGAGGGGGTATTTTACTTCTATGGAGTATTAACTGGTAACACATCATAAAATCACCACGTTACTGTTTGGAAAATACTATGTCCTCCTGAGACCCGCCCGTTCATTTGTGTCCTTTATAGTGGACACTGAGTTAACCAGTCTGTCTGTGTGTGTTTTGAGATAGACTCTAGTTCAGTGGTTTTTAAAGGTCCCACGGCATGAAATTTTCACTTTCTGAGGTTTTTGAACGTTAATGTGAGCTCCCCTACCCTGTTTAGCCCCCCCCATGGTTAAAAGTTGTGAAATGTCTAAACTGAGCATTTGCGATCCTTTTCTGCGTTACAAAAAATCAGAGCTCAAACGGGCGATTTTGAACAAGGCACCTTATTGACGTCAGATCGAAAAAAGAAATGCAAATGCAGTTCCACCCCCGTCTGTCTGTACTCAGCGTCTCTGTAAATCACGCCCAGAGAGTTTGGACTGCGAATGCGCTAGGCAATGCGAAATGCGTTTTTTTATTTGCCTGGAGGCACGTCCGAGTGTTTCTAGGCTCGGAAGTCCTTTATCTGAGCCTCTGGACCTTTGAACAGCGGTGGTTTAATTTTATTTTCTGTGGAAATGTGTTTATTTTTCAATGGAACGCTTCAAATCTCTCCCCCGTGCAAAAACACGGAAATGGATCAGCTGAGAGCTCAAAGCCGGGAGCGGAGAGTTTGGCCACGCCCCCACCCTCTACTATAGGCCAGCTCTTTTCTCCTCATTTGCATTCAAGCAACAACGCCCATAATGGAGTGTTCAGAGAGAGAAAAATTACTCTTTCTCATCTTATCTCTGTTTCTCATGCACTGAGTGTTGATTTTGAAGGATTCATTTACAGTATTAGGGAACCATTAAGGAGCCATATAAAAGCATCAAGAAGTACCATGTCATGGGATCTTTAACACTACCACACTGAAATGGTTTTAATTTTTAACCTTATGTATTCCAAAAATGTACTTATTGTATTTATGCTATTTATTATTTTTAATATTTTAACACATCCATTACCTAATTTGCAGCTTCACCTCGGCAAGTGTCACTCTCATGTCTCTTTCACAGCAAAGTCTGTTCCTTTTCTTAGTTTTTATGTCCAGTATCCTCAAAAAGGATTGCTCGCAAACATATGTTGTAACAAACAGTATAAAACGGTATAAACATATAAGTCGGGTGTGTGTCTTGACCTCCGCCGAACCCCTGAGACTGACTCACCGAACCCCTAGGATTCAATCGAACCCAGGTTAAGAACCACTGATCTAGTTTGTGGCTGCACTACGATTAAAAATAAATAAATAAATAAATAAATAAAATAAATTAAATACATGAATAAAAACATAAATAAATAAATTAAAAAAAAAAAAAAGAAATAAAAGAAATCATTAAGAGGAATACATACATAAATAAATAAGAAATTAAAAGGTCTAAAAACTTTTTGAGATAAAAATAAAAAATAAAAATAAAAATTTCTAGGTTGTTGGATTTAATACCAAAAATGTCCATTACAAAGGACATGTTACTACATTATGAATACAAATAAAATTAACAAAATGTAAATGCTGAGGTGTTCATTTACCTCCAAATAGAAAATTTAAATAATAATAATAATAATTTAGACACTTTTTTTCTTCGGGTTCCAGGAGGATATTTGCCAAACACAACAAAATTTATATCTCTTTCGTTTTTGATGCTCGGAGTCAATTCAGGTCTGTGGAATTATTCTATTTTTGAGGAATAAAAGACCAGCAGACTGAAAGACAGCTTCATCCACCACACTGTCAAGATGCTGATCTCTCTCCCTGCCCTCCCTCCCCCAATGGCACTGCTGCTTAAATGACACAATTTGAGCTTTATTACGCTACACATTGTGTTTTACCTGTTTGTATTATATACACATTTACTGTACTTTTGCTACAGGTATATGTGATGTTTTAGTCATTATGTTTATTGTCTTATCAGATGTTTTATGTACACTGTGGGCCTGGGGAGCGCTGCAATTTCAAATCCTGTGTGTGCAACCTGTACATATGTTTTTTGACAATAAAGCTGACTTAGAATAGAAGTTCTAGATAGATGAGACAAACGGAGGAGCAGGAGCGGTGCGCAGTGGACCGGGTCACCTACCACTTCCTGCCCACTCCAACTCATCTGCTGTTAAGTGTTTTGCGAATGTTATTGTGATGTCAAAATATGTACCTTGTAATAATAAAAGATTAAAAAAAAAAAAAAAAAAAACTCATCTGAGCCCGGCCTGAACCAGATCTGCTCTCCGCTGGTTCAGGAGAGGCTATTATTGTGACTTGGAAGTTGAATTAGTAAAAAGCCCTGGTAAAATACAATGTTTATAAATGATTAAAGGTGTAACTGTAACTTTTTCGTGGAGGGTCCATCACCTGCTTGTTTTGATGGATAATGGTCACTGTTCTGCCTGGAATGTTCCACAGTATGACATTAAACAGCTCTACCTTATATTTATTCAATTACAGGTGATTTTATATCTCAAAATTACAGAGAAAACAGGCATTCTGACTGTGAGCGGGGTTGCCTCTCCACACATCTGACCTGTAACTTGGTCTGAGTTGGTCTCCATGAAGATATCTGACAGACCCTCCACCAGCAAAGCTACACAATGCATCAAGGAAAAAAAAAATGCATGAAGAGTCCCTCAGTCGTCCAGGTAGAATCCATGATAAAAGGAGAAATTCAATTTGTCAACTGGACAAAGTTTGTTTGGTCGAAAACGTTTCTCCGCTCATCCGAGAGGCTTCGTCAGCTCTGGTTCTAGTGCTGGTTAGACCCTGTTTATATCTAGCTGCAGGGAGGAGCTCCCTACACTGAAATAGCTCTGAAACTATCTCCACTAATCTGTCTCTTTGTTTTTCAAATTTCTCTGGCGACTAGTTTAGCCTCCCTATTCAAGCCTAACGACCCTCTCCACCCCTCTGCCCTGGCTCGTCTGCCCTAATGTTTCTTTGTTTTTGACTTGGTTTAAGAATCGAATTATAAATAGGAGACAAGTTATGTCTAACTCCCCCATTTCTGTTTAACGACAGATTCTCTTTTTTGACAAAAATTGCCTCTTTAACTCCCCTCTCAAATCAGTTCTTTTCCCTGGCTAAGATCTGAACCTCACTGTCCTCAAAAGAATGGCCCGTGGCTTCTAGGTGAAGATGTACGGCAGATAGACGCCAGGGAAATTTGAAAAACAAAGAGACAGATTAGTGGAGATAGTTTCAGAGCTATTTCAGTGTAGGGAGTTCCTCCCTGCAGCTAGATATAAACAGGGTCTAACCAGCACTAGAACCAGAGCTGACGAAGCCTCTCGGATGAGCGGCGAAACGTTTTCGACCAAACAAACTTTGTCCAGTTGACAAATTGAAAAAAAAAAAGCATATATATTGTCTTGTAAAAATAAAAAATATATATACAGTGATGGAAAATAAGTATTTGAACAATTTCTCCCTCTTAGAAATCATGGAGGGGTCTGAAATTTTCATCGTAGGTGCATATCCACTCTGAGAAAAAAAAAATCCAGAAATCAGTGTATGATTTTTTTAAACAATTTATTTGTATGATACTGCTGCAAATAAGTATGTGAACACCTGAGGAAAAAATCAATGTTAATATTTGGTCCAGTAGCCTTTGTTTGCAGTTACAGAGGTCAAACGTTTCCTGTGGTTTTTCACCAGGTTTGCACACACTGCAGGAGGGATTTTGGCCCACTCCTCCACACAGATCTTCTCTAGATCAGTCAGGTTTCTGGGCTGTCGCTGAGAAACAGAGTTTGAGCTCCCTCCAAGGATTTTCTATTGGGTTTAGGTCTGGAGACTGGCTAGGCCACTCCAGAACCTTGACATGCTTCTTACGGAGCCACTTCTTGGTTATCCTGGCTGTGTGCTTCGGGTCATTGTCATGTTGGAAGACCCAAATCTCACAATACATGGCCCCGGTCATCCTGTCCTTAATACAGTGCAGTCATCCAGTCCCATGTGCAGAAAAACACCCCTAAAGTATGTTGCTACCACCCACATGCTTCACAGTAGGGATGGTGTTCTTGGGATGGTACTCATCATCATTCTTCCTCCAAACACGGCGAGTGGAATTGAGACGAAAAAGTTCTATTTTGGTCTCATCTGACCACATGACTTTCTCCCATGATCTTCTGGATCATCCAAATGGTCATTGGCAAATTTAAAGGGATATGCCACCCCCAGGGCAAATGTGGGCATCTCCCCACAGTCCAGAGACTAAAATAAGTGGTGGGAAGCGTTTTCCTGCTCACCCAGCCATTGTCCGAGTCTGTCGCCACTGACCGCCGCGGTATCTGCAGCTCCTCCGCCTTAGACTGGAGTCTATCATATCGAGTGCAAATAAATGTGCAAATCAACACGGAGAGCTTGCCTTGGTCATTTTGGGTGGGAACTATTTTCCAGTGCGGAAGAATACAGTCGAATCACGCACCACGTTGTGCAACAGGGGAACTCCCTTCCCGGTGCGTAACTGGGATTCCCCTGGCAGCGTGCTGCGTGATTCGACTGTATTCTTCCGCACTGGAAAATAGTTCCCACCCAAAATGACCAAGGCAAGCTCTCCGTGTTGATTTGCACATTTATTTGCACTCGATATGAATGCGCACTACACAGACAGTAATTGGGAAACGCATCGAGCAAATTAATTCCTTTTGGCCGAAATCTTTCTCTGGCGACGTTAGACTCCAGTCTAAGGCGGAGTAGCTGCAGATACTGCGGCGGTCAGTGGCGACAGGCTCGGACAATGGCTGGGTGAGCAGGAAAACGCTTTCCACCACTTATTTTAGTCTCTGGACTGTGGAGAGATGCCCAAATTTGACCTGGGGGTGGCAGATCCCTTTAAGACAGGCCTGGACATGTGCTGGTTTAAGCAGGGGAACCTTCTGTGCCATGCATGATTTTAAGCCACGACGTCTTAGTGTATTACCAACAGTAACCTTGGAAACGGTCCCAGCTCCTCCCGTGTAGTTCTTGGCTGATTCCTCACCTTTCTTAGGATCATTGAGACCCCATGAGGTGAGATCTTGCATGGAGCCCCAGTCTGAGGGAGATTGACAGTCATGTTTAGTAGAGCTGGGCGATATGGCCTAAAAATAAAATCTCAGATTTAAAAAAAAAAAATCAGATTTTAATCGATTTTTCTCTGCCCTACTCAAAAATAAATAACAGATGACAAATATCTCAAAATAATGCAACGTTCTTTTATAAAACGTATACATTACACCTTGTATCAATTAAGCTGTTATTGTTTTAAAAATATATATCACTTGAAGACCCTCACCTACAGCACTGTGCAGTCTGTATACAGCTGTGGCAACGTCAGAAAATATTTGTGGCTTGGCAGCACATACTTCAGGTCCAAAACTTTCACCATGTTAATGAATCCGGGCTTTTCCACAGTATATATGGGCACCATGTCTTTTACAACATACATCATGTTTTTGGTAAAACATACAACAGCCTGTGTGATTGCCTTCCATCGTGGGCCGTGCTCATCACACTGCAAACAGTTTGAAAATGTTTTAGGGACTGGACGGTGGTTATTTTCATTCCGTTCGGATCCGTTCGATTTTCATAAAAACACATCGTCCTGAACTGTAAATTCGAATTAATCGATAAATCCCGCAGGTCTAATGTTTAGCTTCTTCCATTTTCTAATAATTGCGCCAACAGTGGATCTTTTTTCACCAAACTGCTTGGCAATTGCCCCGTAACCCTTTCCAGCCGTGTGGAGGTCTCCAGTTTTGTCTCTGGTGTCTTTGGACAGCTCTTTGGTCTTGGTCATGTTAGTAGTTGGAGTCTTACTGATTGTATGGGGTGGACAGGTGTTTTTATGCAGCGAACCACCTCAAACAGGTGCTTCTAATTTAGGATAAGTGGAGTGGAGGTGGACTTTTTAAAGGCGACTAACAGGTCTTTGAGGGTCACACTTCTAGCTGATAGACACGTGTTCAGATACTTATTTGCAGCAGTATCATACAAATAAATTGTTTTTTAGATTGTCTCTCACAGTGGACATGCACCTACGCTGAAAATGTCAGACCCCTCCATGATTTCTAAGTGGGAGAACTTGCAAAATTACAGGGTGTTCAAATACTTATTTTCCTAACTGTATATAAAAAAACAAACAAAAGTGGGTTATTTTTAGGGTTAAGGAGGGTTCCGGATGCCTCCTGGACGCCTCCCTCGGGAGGTGTCCCGGGCATGTCCCACCGGGAGGAGGCCCCGGGGAAGACCCAGGACGCGCTGGAGGGACTATGTGTCCCGGCTGGCCTGGGAACGCCTTGGGCTCCTCCGGAGGAGCTGGAGGAAGTGTCCGGGGTGAAGGAAGTCTGGGAGTCCCTGCTTAGACTGTTGCCCCCGCGACCCGGCCCCGGATAAGCAGAAGAAAATGGATGGATGGAGATTTTCTTTCCTACAATATCACACCTTTTCTGAACTTTACAATCAGCCAAAACAAATTTCTTCTTTTTTATGTAATTTGAAAGGTCCCCCCCCCCCACACACACACATTTGACACAACAGTCCAATTATAGAAAGCTTTATTAGAACACACCTGGAGATTTTTTTTGTTGTTGCAACATTTGAGCATTAAAAAAGACATACAAAAGAGTCAAATTTATGGCAACCACCTCACTGAAGACACATCATAAAAATGATTTAGAATTATCCATACCCTCCCCATATCTAATACACCCCATACGCATACATGACACGGACATCCACACGTACACTAATCCAAAAACATTATTAAATAAGTTTATTAATAAATATTCCATAATCATTAGGTGTCCGTTTTAAGCGTTGTGCCCTTAGAAGTAACGGTTATGTGATAGCGATTTGTAGTATGATAATTCTGTGTGATAATGTGGAGGTTCTAAAGTGCATCTGTCAAGACTTGTCAAAATAAAGTAGATTTTTAAAGAGGGGGTATCACACGTCACTTCACAGGGTATTAAAGGTCCTATATTACACAAAATTGCTTGTGAGCTTTTCGATGTTTAGATTATAATGCAACTCCAGTCATGTTTGTGATGAGGAAACATTATAACAGCTCAGAAAGTATTAACTGCACACGTAACATAGCGAAATCGTCATGTTACATTTAGTTGGTTCGAAAACAAAATATTAACATTACATTTATTTGTTTCAGTTTCCATTTTGACGCTCGCTCTCACTCCCCCTTCAGAGCACCATCGTGACACAATCGGCATGAAAGAAACTATTGCACATCGCATCAGGTTTGTGAAGTTGTAGAGTAATGTTTTGCGTCATGTTTTTGTACATATATGGAGTATTGTCGTGTGGGCGCACGGGTGGTGCGAGTCCTGTACTGCTAACTAAAGACGGTTCGAATAGGGCCAGGCAGAGATTGCTGGATAACTCAAACAAGCATGACTAAATCTAAAACTTCTTCAGGCATGTTTCTGATGAGTGAACGACGTTATAACACGGTAGAAAGCTTCAAAAATGTTGAATAATACCCCCTCTTTAAGCTTGAAAATATAAACGTGCAACAAGGAAATACTTACAGTACACACATGCCGCTTTAGCAATACTGTATGACAAATAATAATAAGCGTATGTAAATGTTATGTTCACATTGGAAGGTTAAATAAAATGTTATGCCGCTGTTTACACGTGGAGTTTACAGGTTAAAGGCCCCGCACCTTATTTTTCCCCCCATGTATTTGAGCAAAATGTGTCTTGCCCGAATACAGATGCAGCTCTGGAGGTCAAAATAAGTCTGCTGTGTGCTGTCTGCATCTAATTATAATGAGTCTGATAATCAGGTTAGCTGTTAGCTTAAAGGTGCACTGCGTAACATTTTTAATGGCGGGTCCTCCACCTGCTTGTTTCCATGGAAATATCATTGAATGTATAGAATGTTGCACAGTAGAGATTAAACCTCTATCTGTATCACAAGGGAGACACGCAGGTCACAGCACTACACTACATTACGATTCAGATCTGTGGAGAGTCGCCACAGGACGCCACACAGAAGGAATGATTTGTATTTTTGAGCAACAGAAACACCTGCGATAAATAAATGCGTTTAAAAGATGGATGCGTTTAATGTCATACTATGGAATATTCAAGAGAAACAATAACTTCTCCATGGACACAAGCAGGTAGCAGACTCCACCAGAAAGGTTACTCAGTGCGCCTTTAACTGCAAAACTCCACTCTGGGTTCTGAAAGTTGTGAGTAACTCATTGCGCTGAATAATTAGGATGCTTGGAATACGTAAGGTAAGTGAAGAATAACTTTGGACCACTGCAAACCATTTAAAATAATACTTGTTTTTCACGATTTTTAGACAGTAAAAATCCAGTAGAGCGCCTTTAAGTTGCTTGGCTGATGTAGATATAAAAGCGCACAGTGGTGATAGAGCTGAGTAAAGTCTTTCGGGTACAGAACGATAGAACGGGGTGGTGCAGTTCAGATCTTGGGCAGCTTGGGGGCGCTGATGAGTGGGTTGGTCTCCTGCAGCATCCGCCGGCCTGCGCTCTTGTAGTCGTAGGAGCAGGAGTGGGTCTCTGCATAGCGGTGAGTGGCACAGAAGTTCTGACCACACCTGAAAACACAGAAGGTGGTGGTAAATCCTAGATTCAACTTTTGAACAATATTTGGAGCCCATTTTTTTTCTTGCTTGAAGAAACAAATTGTATTCCCTTTTTTTTCTCACAACGTCTTACTTGTGAATATCTGTGCACCTATGCTGTTTGTATGCAAATGAGAAACCGTAATTTCCGCACTATTGAGCGCACCTGAATATAAGCCAGATCAACAAAATTTTTGAAGAATTTTATTTTTTTACATAATATAGGCTGCACCCGTCTATAAGCTGCAGGTGTCCACATCGTCAAGAACATTTTCAAGTTCCAAGCATCTGCTTTAAATGCCTCTGAAAGCTTTTGTCGTCTTTTTGCATCGAGTCAGTTCGTCACGCTGCCGTTGCCAGTGTCTCACCTCAGTGGACTCAGGGATGCCAAGCTCACGTGCAGCAGCTCTGTTTCCTTCTTCGACAGCCAGATCGATTGTCTTTATCTTATAATCTGCATCATATGCATTTCTTCATGTGTTTTCCATGGAGGGTGTGTGCATGAAGCACAAAATAACTGTTCAAAACAAAATCAAACTAGCATCTTCCTCGGTGCATTGTCTAACTTCATGTTCACGCACAGACAGCTGCGCTTTCTGCACGCAGGCTGCACACACATCCGCTGTGTTCATAAACAAAATATCCGTCCATATATTAGCCGCAGGGTTCAAAGTGTGAACATGAAGTTACAACACTAGGGAGCGCTGTTGTCAGCACTTAAACAGTTTATCACCGTGTGATAAAATAAATTCTGATGCTAAATGAACATTAGTGAGTGGGATACGTCTTAATGACCTATATTAGATGCAGGTGAGAGCGTAAATGACGAGAAGAAACGTCTCAAACTTCAGTATTTGGACATCCGCTCATACCTGATCGATACGCCTATCCTCGCCCCCTGGGAGAGCCTGAAATCTGCTGAAATTCTACGAGACACCGACATGATCCCAGACACCGACATGATCCCAGACACCGACATGATCCCAGACACCGACATGATCCCAGACACCGACATGATCCCAGACACCGACATGATCCCAGACACGGACATGATCCCAGACACGGACATGATCCCAGACACCGAGATGATCCCAGACACCGAGATGATCCCAGACACCGACATGATCCCAGACACCGACATGATCCCAGACACCGACATGATCCCAGACATGGACATGATCCCAGACACCGACATGATCCCAGACACCGACATGATCCCAGACACGGACATGATCCCAGACACCGACATGATCCCAGACACCGACATGATCCCAGACACGGACATGATCCCAGACACGGACATGATCCCAGACACCGAGATGATCCCAGACACCGACATGATCCCAGACACCGACATGATCCCAGACACCGACATGATCCCAGACACCGACATGATCCCAGGACAGCGGCTCTTTCTGCAGGAGACGTGTGCAGTAGAGCGTGAAGTGACGGGTGCAAGAGCGAGACAGATAAGAGATGATGCCCCAAGGAAGATGCTAGTTTGATTTTGTTTTGAACAGTTATTTGGCGCTTCATTCACACACCCTCCTCATGGAAAACATACATACATATGATGCAGATTTTAAGTTAAAGGCAATCGATCTGTCAAAGGAAATAGAGCTGCTGCACGTGAGCTTGGCATCGAGGAGTCGATGGTGAGAGGTTGGCCACAGCAGCGTGACAAACTTCTTGAAGACGTGGACACCTGTGGCTTATAGACAGGTGCGGCCTATATATGTACAATAAATAATTATGGCTATAACATTTCCATGGAAAGCATTTGACGGACCCTCCACCAGAAGTTAAACAATGCACCTTTGATGTTTTATAGAAACATTAGCTACTAGTTAATTACCAAGATGTCCATTTTGAGCTCAAATTATCTTTACATTTGCCCGAGTGAGCTCATATTTCCGAAATTATTTATAATTTGCTTGCTGCCTTGTAATTTCCCAATCACCAACAGTCTCTCCACGCTCCATCTCTCTAATCACAGATGTCTATTATACATTACTTTCTAAATGATACTTGTGCTTTTTAGACTTGCGCTAAAGACCTCCATTAGACCACTTATCCAATCACCTCTGAGAATATTAACGCTCCAGCCCTCCACTCTCTTACATCATATGGGACCAAAGTGCTGTTTTTTCAACACAGTGGGGGCCAAGCACTTTAAATTCATGTTCCAGTGTAGAAAGGCTGGGGACCGATGATGACAGTTTCAGCATGTTGCATCAGGTTTACGCGGAAATATTTTGTATCTCGTTTGGGATGGGAAAAGAAGTTGTGCTAAAATATTGTGACAGGACAAGAAGAAGGAATGTGAAATCAAGAACAAGTACCTCTCCAGGGACCGCAGTGATGGATTGTGGGGAATGGTTGTGATGAGTGGTTGTGAGAAGAAAGTGTGTATATAAATGGTCATAGCTAGCCTGCTAGCCACTGCAATCCAAATAGGAAGTGATCATAGGTGCGTTTCTGGCTCCATCGACTTTGGCTGCAATTCACTTTGTATTGAAAAAAACATCACCCCTGTCTCTGCTGCTGGCAGATGTCTCATTTTGGTCTTAAAATGTTCATATTAACCTACTCTACATGATCCTGGTGCTTTTATTTAGCTGTTTTTGTCTGTAAAGAAATTCCTATTCCTAATATGGGACTTGGCTCCTAATTTGCTCATGTATGCTGGCCTTGTGAGCTCCATTTGACTGGAGCCCAATGCTATGGGTGATGGCGGTTATGGCGGTATATGGTTATAAGGGCTGGGTGTAAGGGTATAATGAGGGTAGTTGTTAGGGGTGATTGTTGGGAGTGGTTATGAGGTATGAGCTTTAAGGTAAGGTATATGGGTATATGGTTGTAGGGGCAAATATGTGAGTGTTTGTGGGGTTGGTTGTGGAGATGGTTGTGCGGGGTGGTTGTGAAAAGCAGTTGTGAGTGCGTTTAAAGGGACTGGGTGTTGTAAAGCGCTGGTTACAGTTGTGGTACCTGCACTCGTAGCTGGTGGCCAGGCTGGTTTTCTTGCCGCATTGGAAGCAGTGTTTAGTGGAAGAGGAGGCGATCTTCTTCTTGGTCCCGGCAGACGGTCGGACTGGGGGCAGTGGGTGAGACGAAGAGGCTGGAGGAGACATGCAAACACCGCGTTACTATGACAACGTTTCTCAAACTGTGGTCCGGACAGTTTGTTTTGTTAAATCTTTGGCAGTCATTTAAACTCTCACTGATTAATACTAGTTTAGAATTACTTTAGTAGTCAGTTTAACTTTGATCTTTTGACCTTTGATCTTTAGGGAAACGTGTTTCTTTACTGTGTATATGACAATAAAAGCTTTAAATCTTTTAATCTTTAGTGCTCCATGGGTGTATACTAGTCTAGGTGCTCTTCTACTTGTTCTGATACAGCTCAAGATCATTCTAAAGCTGTTCAGGAAAGGTTCATTTCTGTCCTGTGAACTTTTTTTAGTATCAGTACCTGCTCAATTGAGTACCTAGTTTTGAAACTAATCGATATTAAAACTAGTATCAGCAGTTCAAGAGTCTGATAGCAGTTGGGAATAGGGGTGGCACGGTATATGTATTCGTATTGAACCGTCGCCGTACGGGGGTCACGGTTCGGTGCGCGCATTTTGATGGAGAATATACGGTACAAAAGTTTAATATTGAACTGACCACGCGACTTTCATTTTGCAAGGGTTTCCTTGAGGACTCTTTAACCATTGCCATTTGCGAGCCCTGATGAACATGTATACACAGGATGAAAGTCATCAGTCATGATGACTCCCATGAGGAGGAGCTTATGCGCGCTATGGACAGGAGAGAGCGTGAAAAGGCGATCAGTGGCACGGACCGATAGGGTGTTTTATAAAGTTTAACCTGCTCTGTGATACACGTTACACGTGCGAAAGAGCTGCGCTCGCTCGCTCGTTCGCTTGCTCGTTCGCTGACGTGCGGTATCCGCAGCTCCAGATGGGCTTGCGCGGTCCGCACACTGGTAGAAGTTTAATACGAGACACGTACTTTTGTTTCTGAATATGGGACGATTCCATTTTTCAAGGGACGGCTGGCGACCCTAAACACAACTCTCTCTCTCTCTCTATATATATATCTATATATATCTCTATATCTATCTATCTATCTATCTATCTATCTATATCTATATATATATATATCATATATCTATATATATATATATCATATATCTATATATCATATATCTATATATATATATATATATATATATATATATATATATATATATATATATATATATATATATATATAAAGACCCCCGCGGTTGAAAAATTGAATGAAGGTGTACACAGCTGTATACAGTTTGTTATTGCAAACTGCACATGTTTAAAACAGCATTATGTTGTTATCTGTGACATAGGCCAGGCCTATAGCTCATGTTCACTGAGCTATGTGAATGTAAAAAAGTGTTTAGGTACTTGTGTGTATGTGAAGGTACCATGTGTTAAAACTTCACTGATGTACCCAGCTCAGTAACCAATCAGTATATCAATATATGACACCTCAATGTGGTGCTTGCGTGTTCACTTGTTTTACTGACAGGTTTTAATTTGCAGCTATCTCAGCTGGAGATTTAAACAATAAAAAAACTGCCTTTGAGGACAGTCTTTCTGGTTATGTTTTTTTGTTCCTGCACTGTACCGAAAATGTACCGAACCGTGGGGTCTCCGCGGTACGTACCGTACCGTGATTTTTGTGTACCGTGCCACCCCTAGTTGGGAAGAAAGAGTCTTGAGTCTAGTAGTCCTGCTTTTCACACTTCTGTACCTCTGGCCTGAAGGTAGGAGGGTGAACCTACCTGGACCACTGAGAAGATAACAGATATAAGACCACACGGGAATAGAAAGGCCACATACACAGTACACCTTAATCTTTTAGTACATTACTACATGTACAAAAATTCCACCATGTTAAACTAGTCTTAACCTGCAGTCTGGACATGAACGGGCATAAACTGGCTGTATTCTTTTATGAAGCTCTGTCCTCTGAGCTCATCCCACGCTCCCCTTGGTCCCACTAAACATTTTACCAGCTGCCCGGGGAGTATAAAAAGTTACAGTCTTTACGTACTAAATGAGACCCATCTTTGGTGTCATAAAATGCAAAAGCAAATCCCCGTCCAACACGAATGAAATGACTGCAGCATCCACCAGGGCCAGGACCATGTGAGTCATTATGGAATGTTTTCTAATGTCATTTAAGGCCACGGCCACATCTTACAAAACAAAGACAACAAATGTATGGTTTAGCATGGCAGAATATTAGAAGTGCAAATTATTTGTTTAGACAAGAGACAATGTTGGGAAAAATGTATGAAACACCCTTTAGATGTTTTGAAAAGGCAAAGCTCTTGATTTACTGCCCTCACCTATGGTCATGAGCTTTGGGTACTGACTGAAAGGACAAAGTCACGGATACAAGTGGTCAAAATGCACATCCTTGAAGACAGGGTGAGGGTGAAAGGTGTGCTCAGTCACACGGGAGGAGCTCGGAGTAAAGCTGCTGCTCCTCCACGTCGAGGAGCAGCTGAGGGGAGGGCATCTGTTCCTCTTGGACACCTTCCTGTCTCTCGGCTGTCCTGGGACGCCTTGGGGTCCCACCAGAGCTTGGGAATGAGGGAAATCTGGAAGTCCTGCTTAGACTGCTGTACCCGCGATTCAGAATGAATGGATAGAAGGATATATAAAACATTTACATTTTTTTGTACAATTTAGCATTCACCCAAGTGGAACATCCCAATGGAAAACAGGCATTTGTTCATTTTTTGACAAAGAATTAATGTGGGATGTGTAATAAATCTGTTTTTTTTAGTCATAACAGAGACATCTCTCTCCTTCAGCTAGTTCTTCCATTACCCCATCACTGTTTCAATCCTGTATTATGTCATGTCGTGACAGACTTCAGACAGCCACTACCCCGGGAGAGGAGTCTGTACTCCTCTTATCTCTGCGTTCTGACAGCTCATTTATGGAGACGCTCGAAAAACAAAACATTTATGAAAAGGAGATGACATCGCATGTTAAAGGTCCCATGGCATGAAATTTTCACTTTCTGAGGTTTTTGAACGTTAATGTGAGCTCCCCTACCCTGTTTAGGCCCCCCCCCATGGTTAAAAGTTGCGAAATGTCTAAACTGAGCATTTGCGAACCTTTTCTGCGTTAGAAAAAAACAGAGCTCAAACGGGCGATTTTGAACAAGGAAACTTATTGACGTCACCTCGAAAAAAGAAATGCAAATGCAGTTCCACCCCCGTCTGTCTGTACTCAGCGTCTCTGTAAATCACGCCCAGAGAGTTTGGACTGCGGAGGAGCTACGCAATGCGAAATGAGTTTTTTTATTTGCCTGGAGGCACTTGCGAGTGTTTCTAGGCTCGGAAGTCCTTTATCTGAGCCTGTGGATATCTGAAACAGCAGTGGTTTAATTTTATTTTCTGTGGAAATGTGTTTATTTTTCAATGGAAGGCTTCTCATCTCTCCCCCCGTGCAAAAACACAGAAGTGGGTCACAGAGCGCACAGGCACAGCTGAGAGCGGAGAGTTTGGCCACGCCCCCACCCTCTACTATAGGCCATCTCTGTCCTCCTCATTTGCATTCAAGCAACAACGCCCATAATGGAGTGTTCCAGAGTGACATTTATGACTCTTTCTCATCTTATCTCTGTTTCTCATGCACTGAGTGTTGATTTTGAAGAAGGATTCATTTACAGTATTAGGGAACCATTAAGAAGCCATATAAAAGCATCAAGAAGTACCATGTCATGGGATCTTTAAGCTTAAACCAACACTGGGAGAATATGCAACACAAAGAAAGTGACAGGGGAGGGCGACTGGGCTAAGTGTCAATCCTCAAGTGTTTTTACAGAAAGTTAGAGGAAATATGTCGGGCTCTGTTGGAACTTTCTAAACTGTTATTTTACATCTTTGTATAACATGAGAGCTGAGATCTGGAGTCAGCTATCTCAGCTTGGGTCTTTCTAAAGTAGAGGTCTACAGCTGGTCCTCTGTCAGTAAAAGCATGTGTTTTGGAGCAGACAGACTGGAAGAAATTTGGCAAGTTTTTGTGCTAAATGGCAATAATTAAAACTCTATTGTTTGCATTCACAATGTTTAATTGTTTCTACTAAGACAAAAAAGTGTATGTTTTGCCTTATTACTGAGCCCCAGTAAAATAAATATTTATTTCAATTGTGCTTTGGGGATATTATATTTTGTAATCAAATTTAAAAGTTAAAAGCCAAATTAAAGCTTCTTTATCCACTTATTTCTTTTGTAAATATCGTATTTTAAGTAAAAAATTAAAAAATCTCTCACTTTGAATGGACAACTATGCCATTTTGGTGATAAAAACAATTTTCCTAGCACATGATATGTGTTATAGTCTGTTTAAGGTCCAGATAATAATTAAGAATAATTCAAATAGCTAGTTCAAATAGTTAGTAGTTAATAGTTAGCCGTCTGTAAAATTGGGTAATGAAGCTGGTTGAAATAAAAGTAGCAGAAAGAATGCAAATTAATTCAAAGAGATTCAAAGATTCAAAGAGATTCAAGATTCAAAGCTTTTATTGTCATAAAAGCTTTGAATCTTGAATCTCTTTGAATCTTTGTAGTGAAGTCTTCTTCTGAGATTGTTTCATAAAGGGATAGTGCTTTTTTTTTTGTTAATCTGTACGAGTTCCCCTCTAATAGATTAGATTAGATTAGATTAAGCCTTTATTGGTCTAGTGTTGTGCATTAACACTGGCTTACCGCTCACTGCGTCGTCTGAGCCTGGTTCTGCTCTGGTTCTGGAGCTCTGGAACGTAGGTCCGGTAAGTTCGCGGAGACATTTAATAAAGCTTGTTTTTCTTCTCAAAACAACATTTGTCCAAAAAGTGATATATTCGCGTCACAAACAGTTGTCCGCTAAAAATTCAGCAGCGTAATTCGCGTTGGTGCTATTGCCTCTCGATTCGTATCACTGTGCGCAGATTAGCTGTATTAGCCTGTTCACTTGTAAACTTCCCCTTGCGGCGGACCGCATCTGCCGTACACTTCCGCTAAAGGTGAACAGGCTAATACGCTAACGTGAGCACAGTGATATGAGTCGTCAGACACAATACACGATCGCTATGTTCGCTGCTGGATGTTTCGTGGACAACTGTTTGGGACGCAAATATATCACCTTTCGGACAAATGTTTTGTTTTGAGAAGAAAAACAAGCTTTATTTATTGTTCCAGAGAAACTATCGGCCCTCTCTACCTGGGCTCCAGAAAGCGAGGCGAACCGGGATCAGCTGAGACTGTCAGAGGTAAGCCGGTGTCAACACACGTAACTTTTAGAAGGAAACCCATACAGATTAACATTTAAAAAAAACGCACTACAGTAATCCCTCGTTTATCGCAGGGGTTAGGTTCCAGAAATAACCCGCAATAAGAGAAATCCGTGTAGGACAACTTTATATTTTACAATTATTCTACATGTTTTAAGGCTGTAAATGCCTCACCACACACATTATACGCTTTTCTCAGACTGGAATTAACCTTTTCTCACATGTATCTCTTGTTTAAACACTCAAACATTAATAGATTTTCAACTAAATGTATTAATAGTGACGCGTGGAGGGAGACAGCTCCTGAAGCCCCGCCAGACGTGCGAGGAGCACTGCCACGTCCCGGGACGCGCACCAACCCCTTGGAGAAGTGCGCGACACGTGCACCCCTCATCGTGGACAAATCCATGACAGAGCAGCCTGACCGGGGCAAGGCCGCGCGTACACCGGGGCTGCTAGCACGAGATCCTCTCAGCCCGAGCCACAAACCAACCGCACGAAACCAGCAAAGACTGGTTTAATCCTGGTTTAGACCTGGTCTAGTCCCGGTTTAGTCCAGGGCCAGTCCAGTTTTAGAACTGGTTTAGACCTGGTTTAGTTCTGGTCTAGACCTGGTTTAGTCCACGTTTAGTCCTGGTCTAGTCTCTTAGCCAATCAGGACGCAGAACACAATGTTACACTATAAAAAAAATGTTACACTATATAAAAAAAACAAAAAACAAAAAACGCGATAGAGCGAGGGACCACTGTATCCCTTTAAAGTAATTCTTCAGTAGTTCTTCAGTAATTCTTAAAGAAACATTTTGTACCAAGTTTTATAATCTAAAACAATTGTGAAATGTCCTCTAAGATATTTTGGAGCAAAATGTGTCCTACCCCAGTACAGATATACTGTATAAGCAGCTCTTGAGGTCAAAATAAGACCGCTATGTGCAGTCTGCAAATAATTTTATTGTCCGATAATGCTGAATTGGTGTTAGCATGCTAGTTATTGTTAACTTTACCCCTGTAAAAATACACACTTGGCTCTGAAAGTTTTAAAAGACACTCAAACTCATTTCAGTGAATAATTAGAGTGCTTGGAATGCATAAGGTAAGTGAGGAAATAACTAGAGTAACACTGCAAACTGTTTAACGTACATCGTGTACATTTTCTGGCGGAGGGTCCGTCAAATGCTTTTCTTCATGGAGAGGTTATTGCTTTGTCTGGAATGTTTCACAGTATGGTATTAAACCTACCTTCATGGAGACCAAACCAGACCAAGTTACAGGTCAGATCTGTGGAGAGACAACCCCACTCACAGTCAGAATGCCTGTTTTCTAGGTATTTTTGAGCTATAAAACCACCTGTAATTTAATAAATGTAAGGTAGAGCTGTTTAATATCATACTGTGGAACATTCAAGACAGAGCAATGACATAATATCCGTAGAAACAAGCAGGTGAGGGACCCCCAACTAAAAAGCTACATAGGGCACCTTTAAAATAAACTAGTTACGTTTTTCACATTTTTAAGACCATAAAAATCAGGTACAGCATATTTATAGTGCATTCTATATTGTCAAACCCCAACTGCAGTGAACCTGTACCTCCAGAACATCCCATAATATGTGAAAATATAATCCTGGTACCATGTAAAGAGGTTTTAAAGGGAGCTGAGGGAGGTGTTGTATACAGCGCAATAGTAAAGCTTGAATCTCTCTGTAAAAACGTGCTTACGTCTTTATGATTGTGTGTACAAAGGCCCGACTATAGTGGAACAGGCCCACTGAAATGATCCAAATGACTGTAGTGAAGGTCTATGGAGTTTAAAAACACAGTGGAGAGCTTCTGGTATATTACCACATGAAACCATAAGGCGGAACAGTGTTTTCTGTTTGAGAGAAGAACTTAAATAACTGGATGTATAATATGGTATGTTTGTGATGAGAAAACAACATTATAATCAGAAAACAGCATAATATGGGCCCTTTGAATGTTACAAAGCAAACAGAAAAATGTACAGTTTTAAGTAAAGTTTAAGTAAGTAGCTAAAGTTTTTATAGCACTTTTCCCAGACATAGGTCACAAAGTGTTTCACATACAAATCATAAAAAAAACAGTATAAGATACCCTCAACAAAAATATAAACGCAACACTTTTGTTTTTGCTCCCATTTTTCCTGACACGGAACCAAAGATCCAAAATTCACTCCAGATACACAACACTACCATTTCTCTCAAACATTGTTCACAAATCTGTCCAAATGTGTGACAGCGAGCACCTCTGCCCCGCCGAGACAATCCACCCCACCTCACAGGTGCGCCACATCAAGATGCCGATCCAACATCATGACCAGTGCACAGGTGCACCCCAGACTGCCCACAATAAAAGGCCACCCCGAAATGTGCATTTTTTTTTGCTTTATTGGGGGTCTGGGGACTCAGAACCAGTCAGTATCTGCTGTGACCACCATTTGCCTCATGCAGTGCAACACATCTTCTTCGCATAGAGTTTATCAGATTGTCAGTTGTGGCCTGTGGAATGTTGGTCCACTCCTCTTCAAAGGCTGTTATGGACGAAGAACACAGGTGCATTTTATTGATGGCATTTTGAATGCACAGAGATACCGTGATGAGATCCTGAGGCCCATTGTTGTGCCATACATCCATGAACATCACCTCATGTTTCAGCAAGATAATGCACGGCCCCATGTTGCAAGGATCTGTACACAATTCTTGGAAGCTGAAAATGTCCCAGTTCTTGCATGGCAAGCATACTCACCGGACATGTCACCCATTGAGCATGTTTGGGATGTGCTTGACCGGCGTATACGACAGCGTGTACCAGCTCCCACTAATATCCAGCAACTTCGCACAGCCATTGAAGAGGAGTGGACCAACATTCCACAGGCCACAATTGACAATCTGATAAACTCTATGCGAAGAAGATGTGTTGCACTGCATGAGGCAAATGGTGGTCACACCAGATACTGACTGGTTCTGAGTCCCCAGACCCCCAATAAAGCAAAAAAAAAGCACATTTCGGGGTGGCCTTTTATTGTGGGCAGTCTGGGGCGCACCTGTGCACTGGTCATGATGTCGGATCGGCATCTTGATGTGGCACACCTGTGAGGTGGGGTGGATTGTCTCGGCGGGGCAGAGGTGCTCGCTGTCACACATTTGGACAGATTTGTGAACAATGTTTGAGAGAAATGGTAGTGTTGTGTATCTGGAGTGAATTTTGGATCTTTGGGTCCATCTCAGGAAAAATGGGAGCAAAAACAAAAGTGTTGCGTTTATATTTTTGTTGAGTATATATTCATAATAACATCAGTCATAGTAGAGGTTTTAAAAGGAGCCGATGCCGTGTAGGTGTTGCACAGTAGTAAAGCCTGGATCCGTCTATAAAATGTGTTTACGTTGTGTATAGAGCTGACACTCCAGGAACAGGCCCACTGCTGAGACAAAAATAACTATCTTGTTCAAATGGAGTACACAGTATGTTTGTGAGCCCGGAGGTACAGAAGATAGAAGAACCTGAGGAGAGAGGAAAAACTACAAGAGATTCAAAGCCAGATATTAGGGCTGGGAGAAAACCTATTGTTTTGTAGTAAAGGTAAGATTTTGGGATGCCCCAGTACAGATATATCGCATAAGCTACTCTTGAGGTCTATATAAGTCCGTTGTTTGATGTCTGCATGATATTGGAAAGCTTTTTATTGTTTTATTATCAGGAAGTCCTTGTTAGCTTGCTAGTTGTTAGTTTTACTGTCATGGCAAAACTGCACTACCTCCTACATTCTCTGTCTTAAAGGAGAATTAACGTTTTTTACAATCTGAGCCTTATTTCGGTAATAAAACAAGTTCTTTTACTCACCCATAGCACTTTGGTGTCATATGGAGCACTTCCAGAGATGTTTATATCCGTAATGCGAGTTCTCGGGGCATATAATATATGTCCCGAGCGGTCTCCAAATAACACAAACTTTGGCACTTTTCAAATCATAGAAGCTCAATGTCTTAGTCTACACTTTCGTTTGAGTCAAAAGTGGCCTGTAATCTGAGATTTATCCATAATTTACAGCTTTGCGTTTCATGTTTGGGTCCCGGGAGCTGAGAGTGAAATAAACTGTGAAAAGTGCTTAAGTTTGTGTTATTTGGAGACCGCAAACATGTGCCCCGAGAACTCACATTACTGAGATCGCTAATCTAAAGCATCTCTGGAAGTGCTCCATGTGACACCAAAGTGCTATGGGTGAGTAAAACGACTTGTTTTATTACCGAAATAAGGCTCAGATTGTAAAAAACGTTAATTCTCCTTTAACCCGCTCTACATGATCCTGGTGTTTTCATTTCACTAAGTCCGTAAATAAATTCCCATTCCCAATATTGAACTCTGCTCCAAATTTCGTTCTGTGAGCTTCATTTGACTGGAGCGAGATTCTATGGGCAGGGCCACACTTCCTTAGTTCATTTCTTTATACAGTTGAGACGGTCCAGCCACAGCTGCGAATTTGTAGCATGCGTCTCTCAAAAACATCTAGAACTTTCTCTCATCATTCAGAACTAAATGCATCTGTTCATCCTCTGCTTTATAGTTTTTTTTTAACTTGTATGCTGCCATGTTGGTTTTGACACGAACGGAGCATGCTTCGCTGATTGGTTAATCCGTCTATCTGAACTCATGAGACAGGATATGGCTCCACATCCACATCTCTTTGTAAAGTTTTGTCAAAGCTTGTGGTTTTGACCGGTCAGGAACTAGAAAAGATCCATAGACATTTGTAAAGATTAGGCGGATCGATGTTCACAGTAGGGGTGGGCGATATCTCGATATTTAAAATATATCGAGGTATTTGTTAAACTCGATATGGATTTTGGCATATTGTATATATCGATATAATGTTTATATTTAATTCTGATTTCGCCTCTTTGCCTTCTCTGTGCTGTATGCGCTCCCGCTCGCCTCCGGCCTCCCCCTCGTGTGCGGTGCCACAACATCCCGGAGGATACACAACTACACTTTAATACACACACAATAACACAATTGCACTTAAATAAAAAAAAAAAAAGACCTTGTAGAATTTGGCATATTTGTTTTTGCAGTAGGTTTTGAAGGGTTATTTTTCCTGTACAGATAGAGAAATATATCGTATATTGAGATGCGTGAAAAGTCCCTCAGTCGTCCAGGTAGAATCCATGACAAATTGAACTTCTCCTGCTATCGTATATTGAGATATAAGGAAATATATTGAGATATATTTTTTGCTCCATATCGCCCAGCCCTAGTTCAAAGGCAACATGGAGTGACTTCTACTGTACTCCAGTTACTTTAAAGGTCCAGTGTGTAGGATTCGTGGCACATAGGTGGATGTTGGCTATTGAACTTCCTCTTTTGGCTACGGCAGACCTCGAGGGTCACCCGGGCGTGCCGTAACGCGGACAGGTCGCGTACCAGCGCACGAACGCGTGAAGCGCACCCGGCGCTACTGTATAAATAAAACGCGGTCCCGTTCACTGTTTTGTTTTGTTTTTTTTCGCATGAAAACACACATTCCCGATCATGTACCATGACACTCTACACATCAAATGAAACCTTACAGTCTCCTCTTTTTGACTATGCAATTCATTTCCCGGCACAACAATCACTCCCCGAGCACATGGGGCTTTTATACGGAAAAGCACAAAACAAGGTTTGTTACCTAGCTTACCTTAGGATGCTTTGCACAGGTCAAACTCAGTATTTCACCATAAACTTGGTCTCAATCTGTCCGTAAGGATCCAGCGAATAAAATCCAGTAAAACAATTTAGTCCAAAACACGTGTTAGATCCATTACGACATGTGATCCGGAACATGCTTGTCGTTTACCCAAAACCACGAGCCTTGCCGAAGGCGAAGGCGGAGCCCAAATGTCCTTCTGCGGCTCTCGTATTCAAAATGGCTGCCTCTGCATGGGGAAGATCCCCCTTTTATGTGACTATATCTAAGTCCAAAAGAATACTTTGATTTCATGATGGAAGTGAAAAGGCTTGGAAAACAATGTATTTTTGAATGGGTATCTTCAATTTCAGTAATTAACGGGTAAAAATCTTACACACTGTCCCTTTAAGGTGAACTGCGTAACTTTTCTGGCAGAAGAACGGGACCTGTTCATCTCCATGGAGATGTTACAGTGCTGACTAAAATGTCACTGTCCAAGTGGACGACAAGTCTCCCAACTCAAAACCTCAAACCTGGCAAGAAGGAACCAGACACTCGGAACCAGATCTCCAAGAGTCCACACAATGGGATGAGAAGAGAAGCAAAGATTGGAAGGAACAGTAGGAGCGGAAGCAGATCCTGATCAAGAACACGATCCAGGTCGAGATTCTGGTCTCCGCGGCGACATTACAGACGCAGCCGCTCAGGAATTTACAGCTCGCGGTCTTGCTCCCGTTCTCACAGCCAAAGTCCATCACCACCACGACATTCCCCCTCCCCTTTACTACCCCAACTCAAGTCCAAGTCCACTCACCAAGAGCAGCGGGAGACACAGCAACAGTGGCTCCGGTCACAAGAGGAAGTGCTCGCGCTCGCACTCCCATCAAAATGGACAGAGAGCGGGAGAGGGGAAAGAGACAGGGCCAGAGAGCGAGAGCGTTTTGACCTGTCCAAGAAACACAAGCACGAGCGAAGCAGCAGCCACAGAGGGCGCCGAGAGAGGGAGAGGTCGCGCTCCTATGACCGAGAGAGAGACCGGAGCCATAAGAGTAAACACCACAGCAGCAGCAGCCACTCGGGGCACGGCCGCCACAGCCGCTGACGCACACATGCACATACACACACATTCACACACATACACAAGTATTCACACACATAGTCACACACACACATACATGAGCTCTGGGGCTGCTGCAGTGTCTGAACTCTCCAACCTGCAGAACAAATGTATGCGGGTCATAAGTCATTTTACATTTGCGAATTTTAAGTAAATTTAAATGGATTTAAATGAAGATGGTTGGTGCATGCACAATTAAAACCAAATATTGCAATCAGTTCATCTTGAGTAGGCGCTTTGTGTTACATTTTTGTATGAAAGCTGCTTTATAAATATTGATTGATTAAAATGTTTCGCGATATGGCTTCGTAAACTTCCATCTCTGTGGAGACAAGCAGGAGCCAAGGTATGACCTGTGCAGAGGCAAACCGGATCAGTGTAGGTTTTTAAGGTATCTTTAAAGCCCCTGTGTGTAGGATTCGTGGCGGATAGGTGGATGGTGCTATTGCACTTTCTGTTTTAGCTACGGCAGACCTCGAGGGACAGCTCTCGTACCCGCGCACGAGCTGCGCGTATAAATAAAACGCGGTCCCGTTTTAAAAAAAAAAAATCTTTTCTCATGAAAACACACATTCCCGATCATGTACCATGACACTCTACACATCAAATGAAACCTTACAGTCTCCTCTTTTTGACTATGCAATTCATTTCCCTGCACAACAAACACTCCCCGAGCACATGGGGCTTTTATACGGAAAAGCACAAAACGAGGTTAGCTTACCTTAGAATGCTTTGCACAGGTCAAACTCTGTATTTCACCATAAACTTGCTCTCAATTTGTCCGTAAGGATCCAGCGAATAAAATCCAGTAAAACAATTTAGTCTAAAACACATGTTAGATCCATTACGACGTCTGATCCGGGACATGCTTGTGTTGTTTACCCAAAACCACGAGCCTTGCTGAAGGCGAAGGCGGAGCCCAAATGTCCTTCTGCGGCTCTCGTATTCAAAATGGCTGCCTCTGCATGGGGAAGATCCCCCTTTTATGTGACTATATCTAAGTCCAAAAGAATACTTTGATTTCATGATTGAAGTGAAAAGGCTTGGAAAACACTGTATTTTTGAATGGGTATCTTCAATTTCAGTAATTAACGGGTAAAAATCTTACACACTGTCCCTTTAAAGCAATAAACAAATACAAAAAATACAGTAGATGCTAAGAAGCTGCTGTGGAACATTGCTGGTAACACACCAAAATCTACATGGAAAAAAATGTGACTGTGGAAAAAAAATAAATAAATGAAAAATAAAAACATGGAAGTACTAATTTTCAGTTGCAGTACATTTTATACCAAAAGTTACCCGATTTGAAATGCTGTGAGAGACTTCCATTCGAGCCAAGTCAACGCTAATTTAACAATCAAAGTGACATGAAAATTAAGTGTTTTAAGTGCCACAATGAATGAAAAATTATCAGTTCTTTTTCAGTGAAACACTTCAGTGAGTGGATTCAAAATAAATTATTTTAGCTGCAGTGATAATGAGCCACTCAAAGTAATTATAAAAGCTTTGCCATTAGAAAATGTAGAAATGGGGGACCTTCTGTGTAGACTACAGTACATCAGAGTCAAAATTTGAGAGTTGGAGAAATGATCAAATCGAAAAAGCTGCAATTATTTAAACAGAATGAAAAACGTGCTTGATTTTGTGATCTCATGTTCAAAATGCATGGGATTCTCATATTAAAAGGCGCTGTATATGAGGAAAAACTTCATTTGAAATGCAGTGGTACAAAGTTATTCCTCACTTACCCTGAGCATCCCAAATATTCACTATGATGAGTTAAAAAGCACTTTCAATGACGGTAAAGTGAACAACAACTTGTAACACACACTTCCTGATTATTGGATTATATTTCTAATCCGACTAAACAGACATATTTCGATCAAAAGCTGCTTATATAATATATCTGTACTGGGGCCAGACAAATTCTGCCCAAGTGCTCTACATGGGTTATGGTTTTTCAAAAGTACTGAAAATCAGATAGTAATCAATACTAAAACTAGATACTAATCTGAGCAGGTATCGATACTAAAAAAGTCACATTCACAAGACATAAATGAACCTTTCCTGAACAGCTTTAGAATGATCTTGAGCTGTATCAGAACAAGTAGAAGAGCACATAGACGAGTATACACCCATGGAGCACTGTGGAACCTACAGGACCACTGAGGGAGCACACACATATAAAGCCACATGGGAACAGAAAACAAAGTGGAGGATTGGAGGATTTAATGTCTCAAGGGTGTTCATTGTGGTATTGGAATCAGTATGGATTATCATGTCTACTCCTTAATATCAAAATCGAGTTTGAAATTTTAGTATCATGACAACACTAGTACAGGTCGTCTAATTTTGCAGTTCATGTTTCAGTCTTCTCGCAAACGGTGTGCACGCTGAACAGAATCCTACTTTGTAAAAGGTCCTATATTACACAGAATTGACTCTAGTGAGCTTCAAGCCATGTTATAACGCTTTTACCTCCTCCAAAACATGCATGAGTTGTGTTTTGTGTCATTCACACATGTATGAGTAACCCTTTATTATTAGTCTCTCTACATCTCCAAAGATCAAAATGCTCTGTGCCACCTTGTGATGTCATGATGTCAAGTAGAGCTGCAACTATCGAGTATTTTTGGAATCGGGTACTCTGTTGATTATTTTTTCGAGTAATCGAGTACACTAACAAATCATACTTTTTTTTTTAAACAATTAAATCAATTGTGTGCAATGCAACATGAAGGGTCTGTTAAAAATGAGCAAACAACTGTTGTTTTTCCTCAGAAAAAAACTTTTATTTCACAACTTTCAAAGTTTAAACCATTACTGGCTTAGGAACTAAGCCAATAAAACAATAGAAGCCTTTTAAACGTGTGTCTGTTTAATACGTAATAAACGTTTGCTGAGCAGGGACGGGGGCTATCGCTGTCCGTCAAACGCTGCCTAAAATGCGCTTGAGCTTTGCGTGTTACTGTAGACACAGAGGGACTTGCCATGCCTCGTCACAGCTGATTAATTTTATAGGCTATGTACCTTATATTTTAACAGACTCAAGTGGTCAATGATCAAGTGATCAATCAGAAATCTTAAATATCGCATACCTCATAGAAGCGCCACTTTGAGCGGTGAAGTGGTGTTTCCGCTTTAAGTGCTGTGCTGTGATTGTATGTAAGGTCTGTTTACAGTACACACACTGCACTGCGTTCTGTTTTTCTGAGGGTGAAATGGTCCCACACTTGGGACGTTTTCATCCTTTTCCTCCCCTCTTCTTCAGTCTCTGCCATAGTGAACCAAAGCAATGACAAAAGCAAACCGCTCACTGCTGCTTTGAAATGTCCGTCAGTAACAACAGTCCGGGTGAAACGTAGTCATACTGTAGTGTACAGACATACCATAGATGACAGATTTTGCAATACATATTTTACAAATGTTTTAATAGTTTGTATGTTAATGGAAACAGTGATGCAGTCTATCTGAACAGCGCAGTAGTCTGACAATGCCGCGATGATGCATGAATTTAAATATATCGCCACGTGATGATGATTAAACAGAGCCTCGAGGCTCCGTTTAATCATCATCACGTGGCGATATATTTAAATTCATGCATCATCGCGGCATTGTCAGACTACTGTCAGACTACTGCGCTGTTCAGATTATTTTTTGTACTCGAGTTATTCGAGTAATCGTTGCAGCCCTAATGTCAAGGCTCCTTTTACCTTTAGTTTAGTAGAGATTTGAAATTCCGGGGTTGAAATTATCCAAATGATTCCATGAAGGTATATTACCACATGACATCACAAGGTGGAACAAAGCGTTTTCTGTTTGAGAGAAGAACTCAGTCTAAATATGCAGATTTGTGTGTTAAACATGTGAAAGAAACAAAACACAACTCCGGGTCTGTGATGAGGAAACAACATTATAACATAGATCAGAGGATAGTGTAATATGGGACCTTTAAAAACACATGTGGACAACTGCAATTGTTCTCAGAAAAACACCAATTCCATGTTTTTCTAGCCCCAGCTCTCACTCAAGAGATTCTATAGTAATAATGTCCAGCTCCTCTGTTCTCTCCAGGCAGCTCTGACCTCTGTTCTCCTCTGAGACCTCCTCAGACAAAAACACTCAGCTCCTCCTCACACTGATGTAGGAGCAGGGGCCACAGTATCATGTCTTCTACAGCGCTCCAATTACTTTAAAAGGTGAACTGCGCAACATTTCTGGCAGAGGCACGCGACCTGATTGTCTCCACGAAGATGTTAGCATTATGCCTTGAAAGTTTCATAGTGTGGCGCTGAAAGCATCTGTCTCTGTGGAGACAAGCAGGCTGCAGGTATGATCTGTGCAGAGGCAAACTCATTCATTGTATGTATTAATGTATATGTGAGTAATAAAAACTGTACTAAAATAAGTTAAGGTAAATGCCATATTGTGGAACATTGCAGGTAACACACCTAAATCTGTACGGAGAAAAGAGGTGACTGATATCTTTCTAATTAGACGCAGCAGACATATTTTGATCTCAAGAGCAGCTTATACAATGTCTCTAGTACAATTTGTCTCAGTACAATTCTGCTCAAATACATGGAAAAAAAATCAGGTACAAGCTAGGGCTGTCAAAAGTATCAAGATACTAAAACTGGTATCAAAACTCGATTCTAATTTAAAGATGCACTGTGTAACATTTCAAGGGTCCGCCACCTGCTTGTCTCCATAGAAATGTTATTGCTTTGTCTAGAATGTTCCACAGTATGGATTAAACCCATCTATCAGAAGGGAGACAGGCAGGTTACAGCACTACACTACATTACAGTTCAGATCTGCGGAAAGTCACCCCATTCACTGAAGGAATTATTGTATTTTTGAGCAATAGAAACACCCATAATGAATGAATTCTTGATGGATATGTGTAATGTCATACCATGGAACATTCCAAACATCATAATAGCATCTCCATCTCCACCAGAAAAGTTGCGCAGCGCACCTTCAAGCAGGTATTAATATTAAAAAAGTCACATTTACAGGACAGAAACAAACCTTTCCTGAATAGCTTTAGAATGATCTATGAACTATTTTGGTTATTGTTACATCCCTATTGTTTAGCAGGTTAGCAAACACTTGACCCTTAGTGCTTCAAAACAGTTTCAGATTCAGCCCCTTTAAACATAGGAGCAGACAGAACAGAGGCCTCTGCAGTCAGATTCAGTGTGAATATTTCAGATGCTGCAGAGCTGTTGTGTTCCTGCTCATATAAGACGCCCACTGGGAATTAGACATGGCTCCTCTGCACGCCATCGCTTTCAAGTGACACACACAAAACTAACATACAAACGTTCACTACACTGCTACGCATAGGGTCCAGCTTCACGCTTAGAGGCCACTTTCCGTCATTCAAAAGAGAAAATAAATCTCAAGTCTTATTGATATTAAAACTTATTAAAAGTCACTTTTATTCTGATTTTTAAAAGACCCATATTCAGACCCCCCAGGATTTCGCGGACATTTTTTGTGATTGTTGCGGGCTAAAATGCCTGAATTTGCAGGAGCTTTTCCAAAAAGTTGCGATGAAAGTTGCGGTGCTTTTAAGGTTTTTGTTGCGATTTTGTTGCGGGAGGAAGTGAAAGTTGCGATAAAGAGTTGCGATTTTCGCTTTTTGTAATTAAAATTGAGTAATATTTTGAATACTGAGTTATTACTGACAAAGAATAATACAAAGACACAGAGATCACAGATATGGTCCTAAAACAACCTTACCAACATCGAAAATAAATTACTAGTAGGAGGGGAACTGTTTCGCTCGGTCTTTTGCTGTTATTTTTGTGGGCACATGGCGCCGCAGACATGTTTCTTTGCCATTAGAAGCCGTGTCCCAATTCCCAGAGCGCGCGGCTCGGAGCGTGGCCCGAAGGGCATGTGCGTCACACATTTCGACAGTACACCGACTGCTGTCCCACTTCTTTTTTGTCCCATGCGCAGTTAACACGCGGTCCGAAGACCGCAGTCGTTAAACGGTCCGCGGACTGCAGTCGGGGCTGAGCAAGTGTGCACCTCCTTGACTGCAGTCTGAGCCCCCTTCGGGCCGCGCTCTGAGCTGTGCGCTCTGGGACACGGCCGCAGTTTTGTTTTGTCACACGGAAGTAAAGCAGAAGGAAGTTGGTCGGCGTTCAATAAGTCGCCGATGATTGGTCAAAATTTGTAAAAATTGCGGGAAAGTTGCGGTGATTGGTCAAAATTGTAACACCGCCCTGAATTCACGAGGATTGGCTGAAGTTTCGTTGAAGTTGCAAATCGCAACATTGCGAATCCCTGGAGGGTCTGCATATTACACTATTTTCTGATCTATGTTCTAATGTTGTTGTCACAATCTAATGTCCTCGCCTCAAACAGACCTGGAGTTGTGTTTTGTTTCATTCACACATGGTTAACACACAAGCCATGCAGATTTTGGCCGAGTTCTTCTCTCAAACTGAAAACACTCTTTTCCATTTGATGTCATGTGGTGATACAGGAAGTGCTCCACTGTGCTTTTAAACTCCACACACCTTCACTAGAATCATTTGAATGATTTCAGCCCTGGAATTACCCATTTCTACTGAACTAAAAGATAAAAGGTAGCTGTTAGCTTGAAAACTACCACTACATGACATCTCAAGGTGGAACAGAGCATTTTGAGCTTTGGAGACAGAATAACCCCCAATTTACACCAAAGCGTAACAGCATGTAATCGCAGCAGCACAGCACACGAGCAGGTTTGGCTTTCCATTTTAACCAGTCAGACAATTTACACCAGCAGTGTCATACGTGTGTCCAACAGCCGTCATTTCGCTACACACTGCTCAAATTAGGTTGGAGTTCTAATTTTGCAGCGTCAGCGGAGCTTCTTCAGGCTTTTTGCGGGGGAAAGACAGGAAATGGGCACTCAAACATGTGTGAACAAAACAACTCCAGGTGTGTTTTTGATGATGACAATATTCTAAAATAGCTTAAAGTTCACAAGAGACAAACTTAATAATATAGGACCAAAAAACCACATTATCATAAAGAAAATGTAAATTCCTGATAGACGGAGCCAATATTCCACAGTTTGTGTTTTGTCTGTATTGAACTGTGGGAAGCATCTTTGAGTCACGAAAAGCACTATGCAAGTGTTTTATTATTAGCACCCTGACCCTGTCAGACCCTGTCAGCCTCTATTAGATCCTGTCAGACCTTGTTAGACCCTGTCAAACGGTGCTTGGCCCCCACATTGCTGCTTGCAGCTATATTTATTATTATTATTACTACAACAAGCAGTGTCTGTTCGAGCTGTGCATTCTTACCTATTCTCCCCAGTGAGGTCAGGACTCCTGTGGTGGAGCTGGGGCTGTTGGAGGCCTAAAAACAAAACAACATCTTATGAATTCTATTAGAACAAATCAATACAACTGCAGAGGAGCACAACAAGTATAAATACATTTGTATGACTCAAAGGTTAAAGTGGGTGTGAAAACAGAGAAAAACTGTCTAAAAGAAGCTATACCTGCTGATAGGGCTGTCAAAAGTATCGAAAAACAGATCCTAAAGCTCCATACTAAAACTACATACTACATACTAATACCCAAAAATGTATACTAACAAAAATAAAAAAAATCACATAACTGGGTATAATTTCACCTTGAACAGTTTCATCTTGAGTTACTAGTATCACAAGATCTAACATACTATTATTTTGTGTTGAAAATTAAAAAAGAGCTTTTAAAATGTCAAAATCTTTATCGAGAATATTCTTTAGTATCGAAATAGAGTTCCAAATATTTGTATCGTGACAACACTACCTGCTGATGTTAACGATGTCCAGTATGCCTACATGATATAAGAAAATTATGCGATACTCAATAACAATGTTTTGCACTGTGATATTACGGATATTTTAAATTACTTTTTGATGCACCATTTCAATAAAATTTAAACAAAATACAAAAACAAAAGGACATGCTTTAATTTACTAGTTGAACAGTGTCAAAATAAACACATAAAATGGATTAAACCAAGCCCAGGAATTCACTGAGCTCCTGAGAGCAACCCATTCTTTCACAAATGTTTGTAGAAAGAGTCTGCAGGCCCAGGTGCTTGACTTTATACCGCTGTGGTCATGGAAGTGATTGGAACACCTGATTTCGATCACTTGGATGGGTGAGTGAATATTTTTGGTAATATAATGTAGAGTCCCGTTCCCCATGGAAAGCTTTGGCAGGTTGTGAAGACGCTGCTGCTGAAACCATGGTTTTATCATATGCCCAGGGTCGGTAACTACACTGGAAGTCGTCATCCACATGTTTCCAAATGTCTTCTGGTAAGTGTGAATAGAGCCTATTGCATGTACAAGGTGCACTTTATCTTCTGTTATGCCTTTTATAATTCTCCAATAGAATGTTCTCATCTCCCTTTGTCTGTGTCTGTGTGTTTGGTATGGCTCTGTGCTGCAATTATCGAAAATTTTATAAAAGTTCTTGACCAAAATTTTAATCAAATCAAAATTAAACAGTTTTAAATCGTCAATCTTCAATCATATTGGGAACAGAGTCAGACTTGGGAGGACTAATTTGGACTATTATTTTGACTATCAACCACCTGGTCTTCATAGCGGCCTTCATTATGCCATACTGTGGAATATTACAGCCAAAGAAAACACCCCCCCCCCCCCAAACTCCAAGAATGCATGTTTTTGCAAGTTGTGGTATTTAATAAAAAAATGAACGCCTACTCCCGCCGCTTCCATACACTAGAAATCATACTTGTTTACAGCTGGAGCGCATTCAAAATTGCTGAACAAATTGCTGTTGAAGTTTCCTGTCCAGAAGTAATTTAGCGACCAACGCATCAGTTTAGACCAGGGGTGCTCAACCATTTTTTTAAAACCAAGATCTACTTTTGATCTACTTTATGGTGTGCCGAGATCTACCAAGAGAGGGGGGGGTCTGGGGATCGGATTTGGGTCACTTCAGGCTGCAGTGTGAACGTAGCCCAAGATATGTGGTCCTAAAACGGGTACATATCCGATCTTTTGGCATGCGACTTCAGTCTGAACGGCCAGGTCGCGTTCATCCGACATGTTTCCTCCAGCGAGAGTGGTACAAGTAGGCGCTCACAAATGTACACAAAAGTTCTTCTCGTCATGCGAAAATAGTATATAAAGTCCGTGTCAGTGAAGCGGCGAAGCACATAGCAATCCCACCACTCTTGGCTGCGACTCTGCACCAACATGTTCATTTCTACGGACGTTGCTGCCACTGCCCCGCAAAACGCCGTGGCCAAAAACCTTGTCCTTTTCCTTCTCCGTCTCCTCCTTAAAACAAATAAGCTGTACATGTTTTGGCTCCGGTACGACAGCAACTTTAGTTTAGTTTAGTCTTTATTTGAAAAGGGACAATGTACAGAGACATTAAGCTCATAAAACAAAGATGATCTGCACCAGATTATAGCCACATAGCTAGTTTCCATCTGCAGTCCCCATTACATTAATAAATTACAGTGAAAAATCTCAATCAACAATAAGAAACATTCACACATTCTCACACCTCGCCACACAGGAACACAGATAAAGACACTCTCATATAGTCACACACACATGTTCAATGCAAAACACCATACAAGGCACACATTTCAAAAATAATTACAAGTATTTACAAAATCTTCATCTTTTAAAATTCATACTGACCTACCATTCTACATTTCATTTATATCAGTCTTTACATAGCCTACTGTATATCAAATAACAATAGAAACGCCGTTATATAAAAATTAGTGTTGACAGGTTTGATTGTTCTCCAACTACTTTTTAAAGGTCCCATGACATGGTATTTCTTGATGCTTTTATATGGCTCCTTAATAGGGATGTCAACAATTAATCGATTAACGGTTAATTGTCGATTAAGACGTTGGTCGATCAAAATGCATTAATTGTAATTAACCGCTAACCGCGGACACGCACACCCGAAACAAGGCAACCGCGCTGCGCCAAGCTCGACTCACAGCCGACCGCAGGCGCCAACGGCACTGCTCAGCAGCCCCGGGTGTACCGCGAGGCGAGATCGAACCCGGAATGCGTGCCGCTGCTGCTGGTTTCGCTGCGGCTCGCGCCCTGAGCCCCGCCTGGGCTCGGGGCGCGAGCCGCGGCGAAACCAGCAGCGGCACGTGGTGGTTTAATCCTGGTCTAGTCCAGGTCTAGACCCGGTCGAGTCCTGGTCCAGTCCAGGTCCAGTCCAGGTCCAGACCTGGTTCAGACCTGGTCCAGTCCACGTTCAGTCCTGGTCTAGTCTCTTAGCCAATCAGGACAGAACACAATGTTACACTATAAAAAAATGTTACACTATAAAAATAAAAATTGGATAGAGCGAGGGATTACTGTATTATGTTATTCAGCATCAATACATTTGTCTGCTTTTTACTAAGGAATAATTAATTGAGGAATATACAATATAATAATACTATGATATATTTTTGACTCAGTGTTATGTATACTATAGCTTATTTTCTTAAAGACCCTATTGAAACACTAAAATTCAGGTGAAAAACGCCGCTTATCAGTTAATCGTTAATCGATCGATAAGGTCAATCAACTATCAGTTAATGAATTAACCGATAATTTGCATCCCTACTCCTTAATGGTTCCCTAATACTGTAAATGAATCCTTCTTCAAAATCAAGACTCAGTGCATGAGAAAGAGAGATAAGATGAGAAAGAGTCATAAATTTATCTCTGGAACACTCCATTATGGGCGTTGTTGCTTGAATGCAAATGAGGACAGAGATGGCCTATAGTAGTGGGTGGGGGCGTGGCCAAACTCTCCACTCTTTCCTTTTCAGCTGTGCCTGTGCGCTCTGACCCACTTCTGTGTTTTTGCGCGGAGGGAGAGATGAGAAGCCTTCCATTGAAAAATAAACATTTCCACAGAAAATAAAATTAAACCACTGCTGTTTCAGATATCCACAGGCTCAGATAAAGGACTTCCGAGCCTAGAAACACTCGCAAGTTCCTCCAGGCAAATAAAAAAAACGCATTTCGCATTGCGTAGCTCCTCCGCAGTCCAAACTCTCTGGGCGTGATTTACAGAGACGCTGAGTACAGACAGACGGGGATGGAACTGCATTTGCATTTCTTTTTTCGAGCTGACGTCAATAAGTTTCCTTGTTCAAAATCACCCGTTTGAGCTCCGATTTTTTTCTAACGCAGAAAAGGATCGCAAATGCTCAGTTTAGACATTTCACAACTTTTAACCATGGGGGGGGCTAAACAGGGTAGGGGAGCTCACATTAACGTTCAAAAACCTCAGAAAGTGAAAATTTCATGCCATGGGACCTTTAAGCTCTGTTGAGAAAGTTATATAGCTTGCCTGACATTTTAATTCATTTGGAAGGTTGTTCCAGTCTTTAATAGCGTTATAGGAGAAGGCTGTTTGTGCAAATGATGTTTTGCGCTTTGGGATGGCACACTGCCCCCTGGTGGAGGCTCGTGTGGTTCTGGTTGTGACCGTAAGCTACTTCCGTAAACATTGAGCACGCTCACTGCACGTGACCTCGCCGTGTCCTTCAAGGCGCATGCGGAACATTTTTGGGGCGTTTAAAGTTCACACTGGAGATCATATACAAGTCACATTTAATTGGAAAAAATCGGAATTGAGCATTAAGCCCTGCAGTCTGAACGAAGCCATAGACACACATTTCTCGATTGCCTGCGATTGTCTGACCGCGATCGACTGGTTGAGCACCCCTGGTTTAGACCCTTCATCTGCTTCAGTGCACGCCATTGCTGGAAGGAATTTCCAAGAATCACCTTAGTATGGCTTCGCTCCTTATTCCCTTTTCTTCTTTCAGTGACCTCAAAAACTGACTTTCTTTTGCGGCTAATTAGTAGTTAGCTCAATTGGTAGAGAGTTTGCCTAGTACCACCTAGTGATCCCGGGGTTGGCGGTTTGAATCCCGCTCTTGACGGGTTGACCGCATGTGATCCCAGCTCCCACAGATGAGCGCTGCCGTTGTGTCCTTGGGCAAGACACTTAACCCCACCTTGCCCCCAGGCCTGTTGTGACGTGAGCCGTCCTCCTGTGGACCCACCACCTGCGCTGGTCGAGTAAACAATGTCGTGCATATGTGGAATGCGTGAGAGGCGAACGTAAACCATGTACTCCCAGCGTCAGTGTCAGCAAGTCAGTTACGCTAGAAATGTAGCGATTTTGACTGACAACCTAATAGCCAATAGAAAACAAGGTAGCCTCGTTATCTATTGGATAATGTTTATCTGGCCCCACCACATCCACAGTTGATGGATTTTCATTCTTTTTTTGGTCATCATAATTACAAGGTTGCTGCATGCTATTTTGAACTTTCATTGATAATTTGAAAAAAAAAAAAAAATCCTCAATACAACCTTAATTTTTTATTTTTTTTTTATAAGATAAGATAAGATAAGATAAGACTTTATTGATCTCACACAGGAGAAATTTACTCGCCACAGTAGCTCCAGGACAATTGGACAGGAGGGAAAAAGTGCATGCAGGCAGGGAGGGGATAAAGTAAGTAATAAAGTAAGTATATGGCGAAAGATTTACATACAAACAATTTCAAAACGGTCAAATTCAGTCAGCATGTGCTTACCATATGTGCTGTGATGCTCCTGTGTAGAGGCAATGCTTGTCTGACTGCCCCCTCCTGGTGAAGTCTGGTACTGAGCATCGGCAACCTGGACCCTGCTCCAAGACTCAGCTTATCCCTACTGCTACTACCACCAGTGGTGCTAATACTTCTATTACTACTACTGCCTTGTAACGTCCGCGCAGAGAGAGTCGCCATTAGTTCAGACTGGCTTAGGGACCCCACTGGCTCCTTGCAGGCTTGGTTGGCCATTCTGGTAATCCCCCTGGCCTCCATTTTGGATATCAACTCTGGCCGTTTCCCTGGTGTTTCCACCTTCACCCCTCTTAAATGCGGGGGGAGTGGCGAGACCGGTTTGACTAAAGTTTGCGTCTCAAAAGTTCTGGAAGTACCATTTGGTGATGACGACGTAGGAATAGGCAAAGAAGATGGACCAATATGAAAAGATGGGGACATTCGGACGGCGCCATCTTGAGGACTTGAAACGTCCAACGTCAGCGGATCGCTCAATTCGGTGAACTGGGGCTGCGTCTGCGCCATGAGTCCGGCGGGTTCCTCGAGCAAACTAAATCCGAGAGCATCGCCAAGGTTCTCGCCAGGATCCAAAATGGCTTCCGGCGCCGCCCTAGTGCATAGAGGCGGGAGCTGGGGGTAAACGCAGTCCCGCATGAGTCGCCCGCCCATGTCCAGGCGAGACACCTTGGGAGGGGGGCGGATGTTGGCGAGGGGAGGACAGGTGTCCCACTGTTCGTCCTGGAGCATGTAGCAGGAGGGGGAGGGGCGTCTGGGCAGGGGCTGGTGGGAGGGGTGGGGCTCGGTGGGGTCCTGGTCCTGGATGGGAGGCAGGTGGGAGCTGGAGGGACGGCCAGGGTGGAGGTGGGAGAGAGAGCGCAAGAGCCGGTGGTGACGGGGGGCAGAGGAGGAGGAGACAGAGGGAGCGCCGGGGTGAGGGGGGGCAGGGGGACGGGGCTTCACCTTGGCAGATTTCTTGGACTGGAGGAAAAAGAGGAAGAACAAATCTGATGTTAGCTTTAAATATGAAATAATAGAGGACAAAGACAAGTTATGCATCATAACCTAACACCAGAGTGATATCGATCTGGAACGGCTCTCACTGAAAGATTAGAACCAATGATCAGAAGGTTTAAAAAAAAACAAAAACGAAACCATCACAGCAGAACCAGCTGAAAAAACAAACGTTTGTTAAATCCAGATGAGAAAAGCACAGACATCTCCCCTGACCACAATGCACAAGACACGTCCCTCTGCACATTTTCCACAAACAAATAGTTCATATTTGTGCTGAAATTGGCTGTAGAACATCTGTCAGTGTCCCTCTGTTTGTTTTGTTTTTTCGGGGCCGGCTTCAGTCCAAACCACAGTTCCGCTCTGTGACTGGTCAGAGATACAGAAGCTATCACAGCCGGAGCCGAATAAGCCCTGTTCTAAAGAAATTGTGAACTCAAAATTTGTGGGAATTCATCTTACTGGTAAGATTACTGACAATTTGTTTTTTGAATAGATTTTTTGGCCAGCCCTACAGGGAGTACTCATAAGACCTCTTCAGGCATGTTTTTGACATTATTACTTACAGTGGTGGAAGGGAACGAAGCACAAAAGTAAAAGTATAAAACTTAAATATAAATTTTAGTTATCTGTACTTTACTTAAAGGGATATGCCACCCCCAGGTCAAATTTGGGCATCTCCCCACAGTCCAGAGACTAAAATAAGTGGTGGAAAATAAGTTTTCCTGCTCACCCAGCCATTGTCCGAGTCTGTCGCCACTGACCGCCGCGGTATCTGGTGCTCCTCCGCCTTAGACTGGAGTCTAACGTCGCCAGAGAAAGATTTCGGCCAAAAGGAATTAATTTGCTTGATGCGTTTCCCAATTACTTTGTGTGTAGTGCGCATTCATATCGAGTGCAAATAAATGTGCAAATCAACACGGAGAGCTTGCCTTGGTCATTTTGGGTGGGAACTATTTTCCAGTGCGTAAGAATACAGCCGTATCACGCAGCACGCTGCCAGGGGAATCCCAGTTACGCACCAGGAAGGGAGTTCCCCTGTTGCACAACGTGGTGCGTGATTCGACTGTATTCTTCCGCACTGGAAAATAGTTCCCACCCAAAATGACCAAGTCAAGCTCTCCGTGTTGATTTGCACATTTATTTGCACTCGATATGAATGCGCACTACACACAAAGTAATTGGGAAACGCATCGAGCAAATTAATTCCTTTTGGCCGAAATCTTTCTCTGGCGACGTTAGACTCCAGTCTAAGGCGGAGGAGCACCAGATACCGCGGCGGTCAGTGGCGACAGACTCGGACAATGGCTGGGTGAGCAGGAAAACGCTTTTCATCATCACTTATTTTAGTCTCTGGACTGTGGGGAGATGCCCAAATTTGCCCTGGGGGTGGCATATCCCTTTAAGTAAATTCTACAGTGGATACTTTTTACTTTTACGTCACTACATTTGAGAGCAGGTATCTGTACTTTCTACTTCACTACATTTTAGACCTGGCCTGAAAAGTAAAAAGTACTTTTCTTTATGGTTTGTGACCTGCTGAAAAGGCGACTTGAGACTTATTTTGATCATATTTAATTTGAGTTAACTTTGAGCAAACCAAAACACACAAATTCATAAAAACAGTTACAAAAATTAAGAAATCTAATGAATCTCATTTAAAGATCCCATGACATGGTACTTCTTGATGCTTTTATATGGCTCCTTAATGGTTCCCTAATACTGTAAATGAATCCTTCTTCTAAATCAAGCCTCTGTGCATGAGATATGACTCTGACTGTCTTCATGAGGCTAAATATGTCTCTTAAACACTTTATTCTGGGCGTTATTGCTTAAATGCAAATGAGGAGGACAGAGACAGGCCAGTGCAGCGGGTGGGTTGTGGCCAGATACTCTGCTGTTTCCTGGTGGTGCGCTGTGCACTGTCACCCACTTCCGTGTTTTAAGCGCGGAGGAAGATATGAGACACTTTCCATAAAAAAAACCCAAAAAAACAAAACACATTTCCACAGAAAATCAAATTAAACCACTGCTGTTTCAGAGGTTAGGAGGCTCGAATAAAGGACATCTGAGCCTGGAAACACTCACGCGTGTCTCCAGGCAAATAAAGAAACCGCATCTCGCATTTCGTAGCTCGTTTGCGGTCCAAACTCTCTGGGCGTGCTTTCCAGAGATGGTGGGTGGAAACCTTTCCGCGTATGTGACGTCAGAAAGTTCCCTTATTCAGAATCGCCCGTTTGGGCTGTCTTTTTTTCCAAAAAGGATTGCAATTACTCAGTTTACACATTTCACAATTTTTAGCCATGGGGGGGGGGCTAAACAGGGTAGGGGAGCTCACATTAACGTTCAAAAACCTCAGAAAGTGAAAATTTCATGCCATGGGACCTTTAAAATCATCTGAATTCTTTATCAAAATCACTACGTTTGATGCTTTGATTCCAAAACTCTGCAAAATACTTATGTACATTTTTAAACACCCACTTTAATACCTCTACACAAGTAGATTTCTTCATGTGGTACTTTTACTTTAATAACAGAATTAATAACTGATTACTTGGAAGACAGCTGCAAAAAGTCATATAGAAGACATCTTGCCTGCCATGACTGCACCAAGCTAAAATTGGCCATAGTGCTCTCTCAGTTCATTTGTGTCAAGACGATTCACCTAAAATGATGGTCTGAAATGTAAACTAAAACAGACTCTCACACACAACTGTCTTATAATTTTCAAAACCCTCCAAAAATAAAGCATTGCACTTTTAATCTCGTCTCTTTACAAAGACAACAGTATCAGAGCCGAGAACAGGCTGCCAATACACTGTCTACTTTGACCATCTTTCCTTTTTACTTTAACAAAAAAAGTAATTTCACAAGTTTACTTTCCTATTACACATCCACACCTGCTCCTTTTGGTGTCCAGTGTGTGTTCCATCTTTATACAAGCCCCGTACCTTCTTGTTCAGGTTCATGTCTTCCATCTTGGCTTTGAGCAGTCTCATTTTGGTCATGGTGATGGAGTTCTCACGCCTGTGCTGAGCTGCAGCGCTGTCCCCCTCCTCCTCCTCATCCTCCTCTGTGTACACATTATACACAGAACCGCTGCTGGGAAATACAAATATTGATTTAAAATGACCTCTGAGCATTCTGCAGTGTAATTATAGATGTATGGCTAATCCAGGTAAGGAAGCAAGATTAAGAAGATAAGGGGCAAAATTGGATTAGGCTGATGCTTTTGTTTGCTGTAGATGGAAAGAAATTGAATGTGTTTATTGGGAAATGTTGATACTTTGGAGCTGATGTCATCAACCTTCCCTGAGGTGTGACGCCAACTGAAAGCACTACTCTTTTAGAAGCTGTTAGCTGTCCAGTTAGACTTAATCTTAATAATGCAGATTTAAAAGGTCCTAAAGGTGTTTTGTTTCACTCACACATGTTTAACGGAGGTGGGACCAAGTCATTGTTAAGCAAGTCTTAAGTAAGGCTACATCCACACGGCAACGCAACGCAGGAGTTTTTCTTACCGGGTAAAAAAAATATCACTTCCACACTGGGAACGGATCAGTAAAATATCACGTACACATGGCAATGGAACGCTTGCTGAAAACGACGCAATACACATGCCACGCCTCTATGTAAGCCCGTCCCACCAGATACTCCAGAACAATTGAAGTAAAGCGCATGCGCATGCACCCCTTTTTCTACATCCAAAAGTTCTCTCTCCATTCTGCGTCCACGACAACGCCATTCACAAAGTTGTCCCACCAGCTACTTGTTCTTCCAGGTCTCACCCAAAATCTCCTTCTTTTGGCACATCTAGTAACACACTGTGGCGGGTTTAAAATAATCTGGTGCATGGTGTGCTGTAAGCGTCTCTGCTACTCGCCTAGTTGGTATAACTGCAGTACATTTTCTTTCAATAACGCAACTAAACTAAGCAGTGACTGCAGCACTGCTATGACTGCTACTCTGGTGTCTGCCATGGTTGCTGTCTTGAATGTTGCGCGTGAGGCTTTGTTCTGGCCATGTGGTTGTGACGTACTGGCCATGTAGGCGTAAACAAATCCGTTCTACTCATCCAGACAACTCCGCAAAGGTAACGTTGCCAGCGTTTTCCACTCTGGAACCCATTCCCAAAAAATATTGTTTTGGGGTACCCAGAACACTGGTGCCATGTGGACGCGAGACCGAAACGATAAAAAACTTTATCGGATTCACTCCACAATGTTGCCGTGTAGACAGGGCCTAAGTCTCAAGTCTTTGGCCTCAAATCCGAGTCAAGTCCCAAGTCAAAGACCGGCAAGTCCAAGTCGAGTCCCAAGTCCTATACTTACATTTTCAAGTCTTTTGAAGTCTTCAGACACAAATACATAAAAAAAAGTTAAATAAGCCATGGTAACATATATTTTATATTGTGAATTTATTAAACCATCGTACAGCATGTGTAGTTAAAACAAATCTTATAATTAATATTATTCTCAGGAATATAAATCAAACAGATTTTTTCCCAATTCAACCACAGGGGGTTTCTCGTTTTTTTAATTCATGTGTGCATTCTGTTAAATTAACCTAGTTAGACCTTGACAAACATGTTCTGAAAAGTCCCTGGATGTTAGATGCCCTCCCTGTGTGTCAGATGCACCTCCCTGTGTGTCAGATGCCCTCCCTAGAGTGAGAAATGCTACAGTCAGACTAGATCAATGGAGCCGCTCAGAACAAAATAGGATCAGAATAATGAACCAGACCGGATTGACATTTCTGTCCGGGAGGATAGGGAACAATCTGGCAGACCCCCCCCAGACCTATAGTCCTCTGAGTACTTTTGCTTTCCCTGTAAAGAACCAACGTGCAGAGGGTGTTGCAACAAGATATAACATACCGGACTGGATCCATGCTTCAGTCCAGATGCTTGGGAAAAACAGGCGCATGCAAGAGCGGCACGAAAGTGCTCGGACCCAGTCCACTGCGCGCTGAACATGCTCGCCTATATCTGAGGACCACACTGGAGAGACTGCGCGCTATGGTGAATGCTAATGTGTCTTTACTGTGATTGGCTGCTGCTGCAACACAAACTCATGTGGTTCTTCTATCGAATGCTATCGAACTATGTAATTCGTGGAATCATTTTTCCTTCCTGCTGGACAGTTACTGCATTGGTTGTACTGTGATTTGATTGGATGCTGAAGCTGCGCCATAGCGCTGAGAGTGAGGGAGAGAGAGAGAGCAGGAAATGGTTAAATAATGCAAAATAAATAACATTACAATAGACCCCTTTACAGTTAGTAAACAGATGTGACGTCACCGGCATGTGCGCGCACTGTTGACCCAGAATCAACCATGGCGGACCATAGCGGAGTATCTGAACGATAGGGAGAGCTACATTCAAAAGCTCCCGTCGAGTAACGGGGTTCGACTACCAGATCCTTATGTGATCACGGAGTGGCAGTACGACCGCAGAAAGTGGCCAGATTTACAGTGGACAGATATCCACTGTTATTTAGTGGAGAAGCCCAGCGTGTATACAAGAGAGAAAGTGCGCGCATACAAATCCATGGATGCCTACCAGTTTGCCGTGTGTGGCCATGTACAGGAGGTAAAATACCACGATATCGATGGGGAGTTTTGCGTGTTGGCATCTGATGTTCTCCCCAGTCAAAGACAAGGCCACAAGACGACCATGTACAATGCTTGGGCTATCATCAACAAGCGCGATAACTACGTTCTGACCACCAACTGCACTTGCGTTGCGGGGTAAGTAACATACTACGACTTAATTCACGAGTCACAGATGTGATCTCAGTCATGTCAAATGCCATTTATGATGGTCATGCGAAAACTTATCATGCATTTTAACAAAGTTATTTGTGTTCATTTACATGTGTCTGTCGTAGAGGTTACCCGGTTAATATGTCTGTGAGCTTTGCGGTGTCCTGTGCTTGCTCGTTAATCAGCATGATTAAACACCATTGAACACCTGGGCAAATGACCCTAAACAAGCAGCAGGTGTTCACTTGTGTGTATGTCAGTTGAATGATATGAACTATCATTTATTCCATCTGTTTCTCTTTATTCGAGTTCTTCTCTTCTATACAGTGCCGTGAAAAAGTATTTGCCCCCTTCCTGATTTCTGTGTTTTTTGCATATTTATCACTCAAAACATTGTCAGATCATCAAACCAATTTTAATATCACACAGAAACAACCCAAGGAAAGACAAAATTCAGTTTTTGAATGATGATTCCATTTATTAGTGCACAAAAAAAATCTAAACCTATCTGGCCCTATGTGAAAAAGTAATTGCCCCCTTAATCTAATAGCCAGTTGAGCCTCCTTTGACAGCAATAACTGTAACCAAACGTTTGCGATAATTGGTGATGAGTCTTTCACACCGCTGGGGAGGGATTTTGGCCCACTCTTCTATGCAGAATTGTTTCAATTCTGCCATATTGGAGGGTTTTCTTGTATGAACTGCCCGTTTAAGGTCACACCACAGCATCTCAATCGGATTTAAATCCGGACTTTGACTTGGCCACTCCAAAACCTTAATTTTGTTTTCTTTGAGCCATTCAGAGGTGGACTTGCTGGTGTGTTTTGGATCATTGTCCTGTTGCATGATCCAAGAGCGCTTGAGTTTGAGGGCACGAACTGATGGCCGGACATTCTCCTTCAGGATCTTCTGGTAAACAGCAGAATTCATTTTTCCGTCAATCACAGCAAGTTGTCCTGGTCCTGAGGCAGCAAAGCAGGCCCAGACCATCACACTGCCACCACCATGCTTTACTGTGGGCACCATGTTCTTTTTATCAAATGCTGTGCCATTTTTACGCCAGATGAAACGGGCTGCAGACCTTCCAAAAAGTTCAATTTTAGACTCATCGGTCCACAAAATGTTTCTCCAAAAGTCTTGAGGGTCATCAAGGTGCTTTTTGGCAAAGGTGAGACGAGCCTTTGTGTTCTTTTGTGAAAGCAGTGGTTTTCTCCTGGGAACTCTTCCATGGATGCCATTTTTGGCCAGTGTTTTTCTAATGGTGGAGTCATGAACACTGACCTTAACTGAGGCCAACGAGGCCTGTAGTTCTTTCGATGTGCGTCTAGGTTCTTTTGTGACTTCCTGAATGAGCCGTCGTCGCACTCTTGGAGTAATCTTAGTTGGTCGACCACTCCTGGGAAGGGTTGCAACTGTTCCCAGTTTCCTCCATTTTTGAATAATGGCTCTGACAGTGGTTCGCTGGAGCCCCAGAGCTTTGGGAATGGCTTTGTAACCTTTTCCTGAATTATAGACTTCTATCACTTTTTTTCTCATTTGTTCTTGAATTTCTTTGGATCGTGGCATGATGTGTTTGTTCTTGAGATGTTGTAGCCAACTTCACTTTGTTTGACAGGAACTATTTAAGTGATTTCTTGATTCAACACAGGTGGTGACAATCAGGTGTGGGTGTGGCATGTAGAACTGAACTAAGTTTTCTCAAAACTGTGGTTAGTCACAGTTAGTTTGTGATTTAACAAGGGGGGGCAATTACTTTTTCACATAGGGCCAGATAGGTTTAGATTTTTTTTGTGCACTAATAAATGGAATCATCATTCAAAAACTGAATTTTGTCTTTCCTTGGGTTGTTTCTGTGTGATATTAAAATTGGTTTGATGATCTGACAATGTTTTGAGTGATAAATATGCAAAAAACACAGAAATCAGGAAGGGGGCAAATACTTTTTCACGGCACTGTATCTTCGCTGGGGGTTTTATGGCAGCAGTGGCTTTTTGAGTCAGCACTGCGCGCACATTCAGTGATGATGTAGCTTTGAAACTGGTCTATACTTTTCTATTCCATTTTGAGCATCAAGTCTTTTCAAGTCAAGGCTTTAAAGTCCAAGTCAAGTTCCAAGTCTTTGGTCATTTTCCCAAGTCAAGTCTCAAGCCATTAAATTGGTGACTCGAATCTGACTCGAGTCCAAGTCATGACTTTCAAGTCTCCACCTCTGTTTAACGCACAAACCCTGCATACTTCGTTTTTCTCTCAAACAGGAAACACATTGTGATGTCATGTGGTAAAAAAGGAAGTGCTCCACTGTGTTTTTAAACCATACACCTTCACTAGAATCATTTGGATGATTTCAGCCCTGGAATTGATCATCTCTACTGAACAAAAGGTAAAAGGCAGCTGCTAACTTCATAAGCATTTTGATTTTTGGAGATGCAGGCAGCCCAAAAATGAAGGATTGCTCACACATGTGAGAATCAAACAAAACTCTGCGTATGTTTTTGATGAAGTAACAACATTTTAACATGGCTCAAAGCTCACAAGAGTCAATTCTGCATAACATAGGACCTTTAAATGTGCACTGAAATAAACCTTAATAAAAGTGAAATAGCAAAATCTGACCTCATGGATTGGGAGAGGGGCGTGAGGGTCCCGTCCCCTCGGTCCACCACTCTGAAGAAGTTGAGCTGGTCTCCGTCTCTGTAGACCACAAACGTGACCTGTTTACTGTTCGCAGCCTTGTCCCAGCCGTCCTCTTTGGTGCTCTCCATCAGCTCAGATACGTCTTTCGTGGGCTCCTCCATGGTCACTGGAACATAACAGAAGTGTGTCCTCATTTTATTGTCAAAACATGAAAACCTGAATAGGAAAGCATAAGAGATATTCTGTCTTTACCATAGACTGTAAATGGACAGAGGTGTCTCAAAAACATAGCTGGTGTTTTGTTTCATTCCCACATTTGAGTCATCCTTTTTTATTACTCTGGCTATATCTTCAAGGCTCAATGTGCTCTGTTCCACCTTGTGATGGTGCTTTACAGAGCATTATCATCATACATGCACACATCACTGTCATAGTAGGCAATGTGGGTGAAGTATCTTGCCTAAGGACACAGCAATAGTTTTTTTTGCCACTGGCGCACCATTGTGGCACCTGGAATTCCCAGTGGTGTCCCATCCAAGTACTACCCAGACCCAGCCCTCCTTAGCATGATATCTGAGATTAGGCTTTGACAAGCTGGTCATGAAGCAGAAGTTTTCAAGTTAACAGCTACCTTTTACCTTTAGTTCAGTAGAAACTGGCAATTCTAGGGCTGAAATCATCCAAATAATTCTACTGATTGTGCATGGAGTTTAAAAACACAGTGGAGCACTTCCACAGTGGAGAGTGCTTTATATTTGGTAGAACTCATCCTAAATATGCAGGGTATTTAAACTCCAAACACCTTCACTACAATAACTTGCATGATTTCAGCTCTGAATTTCAAATCTCTACTGAACTAAAGGTAAGAGGTGCCTTGACTAGAAAAGTACAGCTTCATGACATCACAAGTTAAAACAGAGCATTTGGAGCTTTGGGTATGTAGACCAACAAATAATGCAGCTGTGTGATGAGTGAAAGAAACAAAACAAAACTCCAGGTATATTTTTGATGCGATAACTACATTATAACATGGCTTAAAACTCACAATATTCAATTTTGTACCATATAAAGCTGGGTTCCTGGCTTTATCCTAAATCCTTTCCCTTGTAGAGTTTCTTTAAAAAAAAAAAAAAAATCAGTCTGGGTCTAAAAATATATTTTATCGACCAAGACATAAGAGCCGTGAGCGTCGCCAGGATTGACTGAGCGTAGCTGTTCCTGTTTCACTTCCTTTATTGCAAAAAGCTGTTCTAAAAATCACACACAAGCCCAGATATGTATGCATGTATGTCTATGTATGTGACTATTACTAATGTGCCCAGGAATACAGAAGGAATACGCCAGGTTTGGTAAGGTTTGTGGAAAAACAAGCCTGCACACAGTAAGAACATATGCTTTTCTGTAATCAAATAATTAAAAAAAGAAAGTTCCGTACTTGTCTCAGTTGACAAGTAGTGCTAAATCTACATTTACATAAGTATTTTCCATACGCTGTATATATGGACTTCGCTAACCCGCTAGAATGGGTGTGCTTCTGGCTCCATCCACTCTGGCTCTAATTTATTTTGTATTGAAAAAAACATCACCTCTCTTTCTGCTGCTGTCAGACTCCTCATTTTGGTCTTAAAGGGATAGAGCGTTTTTTTATGTTAATCTGTATGGGTTTCCTTCTAAAAGTTACGTGCGTTGACACCGGCTTACCTCTGACACTCTCAGCTGATCCCGGTTCGGCTCGCTTTCTCAAGCCCACGTAGGGAGGTCCGGTAGCTTCTCTGGAATAATAAATAAAGCTTGTTTTTCTTCTCAAAACAAAACATTTGTCCGAAGGGTGATATATTTGCGTCCCAAACAGTTGTCAACGAAACATCCAGCAGCGAACTTAGCGATCACGTATTGTGTTTGCCGACTCATATCACTGCGCTCACGTTAGCGTATTAGCCTTTTAACCTTTTAACCTTTAGCGGAAGTGTACGGCAGATGCGGTCCGCTGTACGGGGAAGTTTACAAGTGAACACGCTAATACAGCTAACGTGAGCGCAGTGATATGAGTCGGCAGACACAATATGCAATCGCCAAGTTCGCTGCTGGATGTTTCGTTGACAACTGTTTGGGACGCAAATATATCACCTGTTTTGTTTTGAGAAGAAAAACAAGCTTTATTTCATGTTCCAGAGAAGTTACCGGGCCTACCTACGTGGGCTTGAGTAAGCGAGCCGAACCGGGATCAGCTGAGACTGTCAGAGGTAAGCCGGTGTCAACCCACGTAACTTTTAGAAGCAAACCCATACAGATTAACATAAAACAAAAACAAAAAAATGCACTATCCCTTTAAAATGTTCATATTAACCTGCTCTACATGATCCTGGTGTTTTTATTTCACTCTTTTGTTCATAAATCAATTCCTATTCCTAATATGGAACCGCTAGCCTTGGTGAGCTTCGTTTGACTGGAGCTCAGTGCAATAGGTGAAGTCACACTCCTTTAGTCCACTTCTGTATTTTACCTTTCCTGGTGTTAATTGGACCTCCCCTCATGGCCAGGACCAGCTTCAGCGTGCAGCCCTCAGCGATCCTGCACAAGAACATGAATCAAATCAGACAAGTCACACAGCAATTTGGGGTTATATATATGGGCCAGAACATAAGGGAGGCCAAGTATAGGAAGTTCACTTATAAAACATTGAGTCTATCAGGCCTTGTGGTCCTCTGAGGAGATACAGGTGAGGTTTGGGCCTTCCTCTATAGCTCACGGCTGCCTCACTTCAGAGCAGTGTGGTGGTGCGTTCGCAGACAGTGGGAGACCTCAGAACAGACCCCTCGCATGAAAAATGAAGAGATGAGTATTCACAAGAGCCCTGTCTGAGATCTGGCGCTGCCAATGGGAGCCAAAATTACTCAAGAGTGGCTTTAAAGTTTAGATTTGACTCAGTTACTCTTAATTCATACTTTGCAGCTGATTTCATCCACATTCAAGGAGGATGTGATGCTACCTGAAGGTACTGGTCTGTCTGAAGCTTTACTCAAGTTTGACTTTAACCTGAGCTTTGTTTTAACAGAATCTGACCAGAAAGTGTCTATCAATTGACAAAATTTCCACGAGGCGAAACAAGGTCCACAAGAATGAGACAAGACGAGATTTTAACATCATTCCTAATACACCTCTGGAAAAACTGCTGCATTTCTTTCTGAAATCAGCACCTCTAGATGTATTACAGCCATTCCATTCCAGCGTCTGTGTCCGCGTGTGTCCGCGATTAGCGATCAATTACAATTAATGCATTTTGTTCGACCAACGTCTTGATCGACAATTAATCGTAAGTTGATTAATTGTTGACATCCCTAGTGCAAACATTAGTATTATGTTGTTTTAAAATGAATTTGATCTTGTTTCTTTGCATTGTTTGAGGTCTGAAAACATGGATCTTTTTTGTTTTTTGACCATTTGTCATTTTCTGCAAATAAATGCTCTAAACGATAATATTTTTATTTGGAATTTGGGGGAAATGTTGTAGTTTATAGACTCAAACAAAAATGTTCCTTTTGCCCAAACACAAACCTATAAGTAGTAAAATCAGAAAAACTGATAATTTGGCAGTGGTCTCTTATTGTATATGCATTTCACAGTTCAGTTTCCAATTTTGGCCTCACAATTTTGTTCTTTATTTAATTTCATAGTTTTGTTTCTGTTCTATTCTAGTACTGCTTTTTGGAAGTTTAAGAGATGTAACTCTCCAACATGTGACCCTTTTTTGTCCAATCCAACACATGGGGAAAAATCTCACAAGATCATTTTTCACTTGTGTGCTAGAGTTGGGCGGTATCCAAATTTTGATACCGTTAAACCGTGTCCACATTTTCCCGGGGTATACGGTATTACCGTTGCTAAGGCTAAAAAAAAACAAAAACATTTGGTAGCACTACAGTGGAGTCGCCTCGCCAAATGGCAGCTTGCACCTATACCGTTCAGAAACAGAAGCAAGCATTACATAGGCCTAATGATACTGAAAACATAACAAAACATGTACAAAATTAGTAACTTTTATTAACAAATGTTTAAAGTGCAAATACAGCAGCCAACCGATGGAACGAAATGACATTGTCTGTGGGCTAAAGCTAACAAACCAACAGGAATCAAATAAAATACTTGATCTTATCAAATAAGAAAATCTGAACAATAAATAACAAGACATAACCGAAAATGTGCATATATAACCCTGTCCTGAGAACGCAGTGGAAAATACTGCTCGTTTGTATATTTTTAAAATCTATTAACATGAATCAAATAAATTAAACGTACAACTATACACAGGGATGAAAGTGGCCAATCATGAAAAAAGCGGAAAGTCACGCCCCCCCCCCCTGGAAAATTGAAAATCTCTGAAATTTGGATTTCTATATGCTATATGTTAGCAATAAAGTAAAACTGTACATAAAAGTACAAAAACAAACACATTTTATTAACAGGTAGGCCTAGTAGTATATATTTGATTTGTTTTTGCTTTGCACTTCGTCTAATCAGAGCGCATTGAGGTGGAGCTTATGCTAAAAGGCGCAGGTGAAAAAGCGAGGAGCGACGCGTTAAGTGAGGCACGGGCAGGTAGGATGAGGTATAGGATGTTTTATAAAGTTTAACCTGTGTACACGCAATGGTACAGGCCGTTACGAGAGCTGCGCTCACTCGCTCGGTCCGCGACTCCAGACACAGGCTCGCGTGTCCGCAGCACCAGAAGAGCACACAAGCTCGCGCGGCCCCGCACACATGTACAAGTTTAATACGAGACATGTACTTTTGTTTCTGAATACGGGACGATTACATTTTTCAACGGACGGTTGGCAACCCTAAACACAATTATACATATATAATACACACCCAAAATTTCAACGTATTTGGAAAAAAAAAAAAAAAAAAAATTACCACGCGGCTAAAAAAAAAAGCGGAGATCCGCTAAAAAGCGGAACTCTTTCATCCCTGTATACAACATCCCGGACCGTTTTCGTCCGTCAGAAAAAGCTACTCCTTATTGAAAATAAAAATATTAAGCTATTGAATGCAAAACCAGCATGTTCACTTTTTCCGGTTTGAGTAGGGCACGTTGTGGATTGACAACTTTGCCCGCGGTGCTGAAGACCCGTTCTGATGGAGAGCACAGGTATTTTCGGGCAACCCTCGTTCCACCAAAGAAGGGGGTCTTCATCTCCCAGAAGAACAGCCTCGTGTGGAAGTTGCGTTTGTAATAAGAAACCCGAAAACTTCTCACATTTCAGACTCAAAAACGGAGAGTCGTTTTTATTAACACGCGAGAATATCAGAAAAGGAGCTGCGGTAGAACACAAAAGCAGCGTGTCAAACGTCACGCCTTTTTTAAAGGGACCGCAACTATTATCAGAAGCAGTGACTTTATAACCGAACGTCATCTCTCCGATAGTAATATTAGTTTTAAACTGTAATAGTATTAAATTAACAAACACAACCACACATACATAGGTGCTGGACAAACACTCTTTATTTAGGCATTAAATTAATTATAGTTAATATTATATTAGGGCAAGATTTTTTATTTTTTTTAATGACGGTAATGAATCTGATACCGTTGCTATTTTTAGATACCGCAGTATACCGTATTACCGCCCAACCCTATTGTGTGCATGAACTTGCGGCAATTTTGTCTCACAAGATCTTGTACCATCCCAACTGTTTCTGGACAATTTCATGTGCCACAAAAGGTGCACAAAAGAAACTACTATTTAGGTCAATTGTCATTCAGTATTTTTTTAGTTTTCTATTTTAATGGCATTTAATTTAATACCGCTATAGGCTCAAAAAAGATCACACCCGCTCCTCCTATAATACAGACAGGTGATCAGTTATCAGGGGATGATTAGTCTAAAAAGGCCTATGAGCTAGGGCATTGATTAGTTGACTAAAAGGAGAAGAGGCACCAGTACTCTCTAACAATTGTCAGGATATTGCACAACTATGTCTAAACACATGTACTATTAAAGGGATATGCCACCCCCAGGTCAAATTTGGGCATCTCCCCACAGTCCAGAGACTAAAATAAGTGGTGGAAAGCGTTTTCCTGCTCACCCAGCCATTGTCCGAGTCTGTCGCCACTGACCGCCGCGGTATCTGCAGCTCCTCCGCCTTAGACTGGAGTCTAACGTCGCCAGAGAAAGATTTCGGCCAAAAGGAATTAATTTGCTCGATGCGTTTCCCAATTACTGTCTGTGTAGTGCGCATTCATATCGCACCACGCTGGCAACAGGGGAACTCCCTTCCTGGTGCGTAACAGGGATTCCCCTGGCAGCGTGCTGCGTGATTCGGCTTTATTCTTCCACACTGGAAAATAGTTCCCACCCAAAATGACCAAGGCAAGCTCTCCGTGTTGATTTGCACATTTATTTGCACTCGATATGAATGCGCACTACACAGAAAGTAATTGGGAAACGCATCGAGCAAATTAATTCCTTTTGGCCGAAATCTTTCTCTGGCGACGTTAGACTCCAGTCTAAGGCGGAGGAGCACCAGATACCGCGGCGGTCAGTGGCGACAGACTCGGACAATGGCTGGGTGAGCAGGAAAACGCTTTCCACCACTTATTTTAGTCTCTGGACTGTGGGGAGATGCCCAAATTTGACCTGGGGGTGGCATATCCCTTTAAACACTGTCGAGTTTGTCCAGTCACTCCCCAAACTCCAAATAACTCATTCTCCTTTCTGACACAGTAGCTCACACGTCACAATTTAATATAATAACAAAGCGTAAAAATATAAATGCTAATAATGCATTCTAAATAAGTCGCAAAAAAGATAGCAGGAGACAGGTGTCGAATAATGATATAAATGTATACAAGTCAAAATAAAATAGAAAAATAAGAAATAAAAAGCTATATAAGAGAGGTCATGAGGAAAACAGCGCAAATGAAAAATGATATGATGATTGACAGGACATAGGGTTATCCGTTACACAAGTTGTTATACTGTACATTTAAAATCCACATAAAAAGATTTAGTTGACTTAGGTCGTTTTCACACATGCCTTGTTTGGTTCATTTAAAACGAACCAGAGTTCGTTTGCTCCTTTGATTCGGACATTTTGGGCTGGTGTGAATAAAAACCAAAAATCTTGATCCGGAGCAAACAAGCGGACCGAGACCACCTAAAAAGCTCGGTCTCGGCACGGTTCCATTAGAATCCTGGTGCGGTTCGTTTGAGGTGAGAATACAGACCGGACTCAATCCGACACAAGTTGGCTTTTTGTACTTAACGAGCTCCCGTCGTATATCGAGCATTATGGGAAACCGAGGCTGAGGAAACGAAACGAAACGAAACTTACGAGGCTTATTTATGTTTTGCGTGAAGAGCAAGAGTCAGAACTTGATGCGCTCCGTAGCCGTCTTGCCCTGTGTCTTTGTTGTTTGTAAATTGATTGTAAAATAGTGTAAACCTCACGATGCTGCTCAAACATTTGTGCGAACTGTAAAAACTGAGCAAACCATATCGCTAAGGCTAGATTGAAAACAGCACGTAACACCTTATTCTCCTCCTTCCGCGTTTGGACACGGCGTTTTGACACGGCTCATTTCTGTCCAATGGCTGAGCGACATCAGCACACGTGCTTTTGTTTATAGATGTTGGTCCAGTTGGGGGAAAAATGCAGTGTGAAAGCGAACCGCACCAAAAAAATCAAACAAAACCAAAAAAATTTGGTCCGGACCAAAGCAAGTGAACCATCGGATTTTCCTGGTGTGAAAACGACCTAAGTTGACTTAAAGCCCCAGTGTGTAGGATTCGTGGCGCATAGGTGGATGGTGCTATTGCACTTTCTGTTTTAGCTACGGCAGACCTCGAGGGTCACCCGGGCGCGGTCCGTTTTTTTTATTTTTCATTTTCTCATGAAAACACACATTCCCGATCATGTACCATGACACTCTACACATCAAATGAAACCTTACAGTCTCCTCTTTTTGACTATGCAATTCATTTCCCTGCACAACAATCACTCCCCGAGCACATGGGGCTTTTATACGGAAAAGCACAAAACGAGGTTAGCTTACCTTAGAATGCTTTGCACAGGTCAAACTCTGTATTTCACCATAAACTTGCTCTCAATTTGTCCGTAAGGATCCAGCGAATAAAATCCAGTAAAACAATTTAGTCCAAAACACGCGTTAGATCCATTACGACGTCTGATCCGGCAGCATGCTTGTGTTGTTTACCCAAAACCACGAGCCTTGCCGAAGGCGGAGCCCAAATGTCCTTCTGCGGCTCTCGTATTCAAAATGGCTGCCTCTGCATGGGGAAGATCCCCCTTTTATGTGACTATATCTAAGTCCAAAAGAATACTTTGATTTCATGATGGAAGTGAAAAGGCTTGGAAAACAATGTATTTTTGAATGGGTCAATTTCAGTAATTAACGGGTAAAAATCTTACACACTGTCCCTTTAATAAAAATGTGCTCAACAAAGACTCCATTGATTGATTAATCAAGTAAACAACTAAAGCTAGAATCCCTACTAAAAACTAGTGGTAAATGAACTAAGTAAAGGATGTAGAAGGTGTAAAGACAAAGCGGGCATGCATACAGACCCATAGTCGTGCAGACAGTGCTCATCGTCCAGCTCCACATTGTTCCAGATCAAGTGCTGCTGGGCCACAGGGATCCCTAAACACACACAGATACACACATTACACTACAGTGATTTCTGACGTTGGCAAAAAAAAATTGATCAATCCATTATGGGGGATCAGATTCTTGTCCGCTGCAGGAAAATATGTCATGGAAAAAAAACAACAACAGTTCAATCAATAATTCAAGGATGTTTATTTCGAAATCAATAAATCTCACTCTACACATTGTGATAAATACAGTGCGAGGAATCACCAGTAACCCATTTGCAACACTTATTACACACAGAGACAAAGCAGGCGGCCATTATCGCAACAAACACCAGGGAAGATGATACATGACTGCCCCCTACAGACACAACTGTACAACTGCAGAAAATCTATGTGACAGATTTCATTTACCAGTGGATCACACATGTTCAAAGCTCAAAATTCCCCAATGTGATAAAGTGGTAGTTTTCAAGTTAACAGCTACCTTTTACCTTTTGTTCAGTAGAGATTGGCAATTCTAGGGTTGAAATTTTCCAAATAATTCGAGTGAGTGTTTTCAGTTTGAGAGATGAACTCTAAATATGCAGGATTTGTGTTTTAAACATGTGTGAATGAAAAAAACAAAACACAACTCCTGCTATGTTTTAGACAAGGGATGGATCAGTAACATGGGTCCTTTAATTATTTATCATTTCTTTGTTAAAGATCTCTGCCCATCAGAGCACCATCACAACACAATCAGTGAACACCCCGCTGCACATCACGTCAGGTTTGTGAACTTGTAGTGCAGTCTTTTTTTTAAATCCTGCTTGTATATGCTTTGTATATTTATGTACATTGGGAGCAGGGATAATATATTTAAACTTTACTCTTTTCAAAGTAGGATTCTGCTCAGAGTGCACATTGTAAACAACTCAAGAAGTATTAAAGGGATAGTTCTTTTTTTTAATTTATTTTTTAAATGTCAATCCGTATGGCGTCCCCTTCAGCAGTGTCGTGCATTAACACTGACTTACCCCTGACAGTGTCCTCTGAGCCGAGTTCTGCCCCGGTAAGTTAGCAGGACAGTTAATAAAGCTTGTTTTTCTTCTCAAAACAATATTTGTCCAAAAAGTGATATATTTGCGTTGGGGATGCACCGATGTGAAAATTTTAGCCGATACCGATATCAATGCTGTTATTGTAATTGTAATTTTTTTTTAAATAGTGTAACATTTTTTTATAGTGTAACATTGTTCTGCATCCTGATTGGCTAAGGGACCTTTGCCGATTGATGTTATAGATGGGGGACACGGGGGGGGGGTTTAGACCAGGTCTAAACCAGGTCTAAACCTGGACTAAACCAGGACTGGACCAGGTCTAGACGTGGACTAAACCAGGACTAGACCAGGTCTAAACCAGGATTAAACCAGGACTAGACCAGGTCTAGACCAGGATTAAACCACCGCGTGCAGCTCTTTGCCTGGTTTCATGCGGCTCTTGCGTTCGTTCATGTTGAGGTTTGATGTGCGTGTTCGCTTCGGACCGTGGACGCGGTCCCAAGGAGGAGGCACGGGTCTCGTGCTCACAGCCCTGGGTGGGATGCGTGGTGTTGTGCCGGTCATGCTGCTCTATCACAGATTTGAGCATGATGAGCGGGTGCATGTGTCCTCGCGCACACTTCTCAGCCCTCTGACCCCCCCCCCCCACGCTTCACTATTAATACATTTTGTTGAAAATCTACGAAAGTTTGAGTGTTTAAATGAGAGAGAAATGTGAGAAAAGGTTAATTCGAGGGATTACTGTATGGACAAATATTGGTCGTTAATATCGGCCCACCTTTACATATTGGGCCAATACCGATACGTTAAAAATTTGGCAATATTGGCCAATACCGATATATCGTGCATCCCTAATTTGCGTCAGAAAACAGAGGGTAAGCCAGTGTTAATGCACGACACTGCTGAAGAGGATGAATCAGATACACTATCCCTTTAACATTTGAGAGAAGAATGAAATTTGAACTGATAAAATAATGTAGATCTGAACTAGAGGTATAAGAAGATTTTTTCTGGACAAAGACAGTACATATTGTTCCTGTATCTAAATAGCCTTTGCCAACTCAAATTGCAGTTTTGATTCAATCCAGTGTGCAACTCTATTAAACAGTAAAGAGGATTGTACAGGGCCTCCTCAGAGCTGATGGCCGCTCACACAAAGGCCTGATAATCCTCATCTCATTCAGAGCACACAGAGCAGTGCATGCTGGGACAGAGAGGCAGAGGGGGGCAGGCTACCACAGGGCACGGACTGGACAGACTATAGAACTGTTTAAAGCAGATACAGTGGTACCTCACCTGACGAATGACCCAACAAACGAAAATTACGAAAGTTACGAAACGCCTTCATGTCAAATTTTGGTCTCTAGATACGAATGAAATTTCAGGTTACGAAACGCGAAATCTCCAATCCAATCCAATTTTATTTATAAAGCACTTTAAAAACAACAAATCTCAAAAATTCAATGAATGCGCGCTCAGATGCACGCCCCGAAACGTAAATACACTTTATCAACACACACGGGGTTAGGTTCCAGAGGTGGCCCGCGGTGGGAGAGGTCCACGATGTAGGACAACTTTGTATTTGGCAATTGTTCTACATGTTTTAGGGCTGTAAATGCCTCACCACACACATTCTACACTTTTTTCTCACATTTCTCTCTCGTTTAAACACTCGAACTTTCATAGATTTTCAATGGAATGTGTTGGGGGGGGGCACAGCTCAATATAGCGCCGCCGAACATGCGATGGGAGCGGAGACACAACAACACAGTATGGTAAAACTCACTTGTCTCATGACGGTCTAAACCCCGCTCACGTTCCCTTAGTGAGTGAACAATCCAAAGCTTGGTGAATTCTGCTTCACAATGATAGGAAGAGCCGACATCGAAGGATCAAAACGTCCATACGGCGCAAGGCTGGACGCACCGGGGCTGCGGGATTGAGCCGCGGCGCCGCGTGCCTCCTCCTCGCGGCTCACAGCTCACAGTGTGAGCCACGCTCTGGAAGTCAGATAGAACCAGAGCCCACCCCGAGCGAGACCCCGCGGTCTTGCCCGCCGATAGAGCGGCCTGTTAGCTCACAGTGTCAGCCCCCCAGCTGTGGAGGTCAGATAGAAGTCCCGCCCCGCTCTTATTCCCGCAGAAAGAGCGTCTTTCTCGGCCTCTTAAAGGAGCGCAGACACGAGCACCGAGCACCGCGCTCCTCCAACGGCACTGCCATGTTATAATAATAACAGGTCCAATCCAGGTTTAGTTCTGGCCAGACCTGGTTTATTCCACGTTCTTTTAGTCCTGGTCTCGTCTCTTAGCCCGTCAGGAACACAACATTACACCTTAAAGAAAATGTTACACTATAAAAAAAAAAACCTTGGAACGGATCAGGCTTTTTCCATTGAAATAGCTACTCAACTTACGAATTTTTCACGTTACGAAACCACTTCTGGAACGAATTAATTTCGTAAGGTGAGGTACCACTGTATATCCTGCAAAATCAACTTTTCAGAGCTTTTAACCATGTTATAGTTGGTTCCCCCTCATTTACCCTCTCGAAATTATATTTGATACACGCATGTTTGAGTAATGTTAATCACTTACTATTGTCAAGACGCCATATTAGCTATCAACCACCACCTGCATATGCCCACTGCTATGTACAATTTTATTTTCCTAATCAGTAATACACAGTGGATTTAACAGCGATGGAGTAATATTGGTGCAAATGAAAAAAAATTCTGCCACTTGCTAGCATGATCTGCAGCTATCCATCAGAGGTGCAGACAACTTCCCAGCTCTTGTGGTGGCTCTTGTGGTGGTTGTTGTGATGAAGTTTATGATGACATCTGTTCCCATTGGACACTGCAGTTTTCTAATGCGTCGTTACGTTGTTTTAAATACTGCAATTAAAAATATGCAAATTCTAACATACTGATTCATGAGTGTCATGATTACAACTATAGCCGACAGGTTATTCAGGAGGGAAAGCAACCAACTATTATTTAAAGGGCCCGTCTGTACCAGATTTTTCCCATGTATATGAGCAAAAAATGCTGTTGAGATCAAAATAAGTCAGCTGTGTACTGTCTGCATCTAATTATAAAACATTTTATTGTCAGAGAATCAGGAAGTGTATGTCTGCCTCTGAGAGTTGTGAAAAGCACATGTAAACTCAAAGCACATGTAACTTACGGAGTATAATTAGGATGATCTGAATGCTTAGGGTAAGTGAGGAATGACTTTGAACTTTGTTTAAAATAACCTAGTCCTGTTTTTCACTTTTTTAGGGCTGTAAAAATTAGGGATGTATTGATATCCAGATATGATACGGTACAATATTTTCATTATATGCATCTCATGGTATGATATTTATTGGGATATTTTGTGGAGGCTAACAAAACTAAGAATACAGTACTTTTTATTCTTAAAATGCCTTGACAAGACTGAACCCAAAGAACTAAGATTTAAAGGGATATGCCACCCCCAGGTCAAATTTGGGCAGCCGTATCACGCACCACGTTGTGCAACAGGGGAACTCCCTTCCCGGTGCGTAACTGGGATTCTCCTGGCAGCATGCTGCGTGATACGGCTGTATTCTTCCGCACTGGAAAATAGTTCCCACCCAAAATGACCAAGTCAAGCTCTCCGTGTTGATTTGCACATTTATTTGCACTCGATATGAATGCGCACTACACAGAAAGTAATTGGGAAACGCATCGAGCAAATTAATTCCTTTTGGCCGAAATCTTTCTCTGGCGACGTTAGACTCCAGTCTAAGGCGGAGTAGCTGCAGATACCGCGGCGGTCAGTGGCGACAGACTCGGACAATGGCTGGGTGAGCAGGAAAACGCTTTCCACCACTTATTTTAGTCTCTGGACTGTGGGGAGATGCCCAAATTTGACCTGGGGGTGGCATATCCCTTTAAAAGTGCCGAGAACATTTATTTCTTCATGTAGTCTGCACTGAAATGGAGCAAAGGAACATGGTCTATGTAGTTCCCTCTGTTTTTTTTTTAGCTATTGCTGCACCATAACTATTAATTTAAGTGAACTGAAGAAACTTACAGTTTGGTATATTGTGATGGCTCACTGTAAAATAAATGTAAGGCTGAGTAATTTACTGAATTTGAATAAAGTTGAGAGATCCACTTGTTTCTGATGGTTCGTGATCTCGTGGAGGTCTAAAGCGTGAAAGCATGAAGAGACACTTTGGGAGAAGATTTTTTTTTGTGTTGAATTGCACTTACGGTCCTGTCCGGTCCCATTTATGTTCATGAAAAGAATACTGAAAGCAATATTAAAGCTCTAATTGAATCCATTACTACTGTTGCATCAATGCTGTAGACAAAGAAATGTAGCAGAGGATCATGATACAGTATAACAGCCCCAGCTGGAGTTCTGCTTGTGTCTCAGGTTGCAGTTAAAAACAAAACAAAACCATTTCTTGCAGTATGAATTAAATGAAATGATATTGCATAGTCCCCATGAGAGGTTCTGGTCTCGTACCTTCTAGCCTCTGGATCTTTGCCTTGACAGAGATGACAGCCTCGAAGGGCAGGACTCTGAGCTCGAAGCAGGTGCCGGTCAGCGTCTCTATGTAAAGCTCCATGGTGTCGTAGAAGGGCAGTTTGTACTGGAACTCCCCCACGCTCTCATCGTTAAAGAAGGGCGGCTCTTTCCTGTCGGCCATCTCGGGAAGGTACTCACGGGTCAGGAGAGAGCAGTGTCAAAGGTGAGGCGGAGCTCACCGCGCTCACAGCACATCGTGGACGACCATCACAGCTGCAAGAGAACCGATAACAAAACAAAAAAAAGTTCAGTTTTAGTCCTGATCTGATCGACAGATATTGGTAGACAGTTAAAGGAGCCGAGCTTTTTCTGGTGGTGGACACACCCCTTAACCCCTTTTCATCACAACTGGTATTCATTTCCATCTCAACCAAGTTTGGCATTTAAAGGTGCACTATGCAACTTTTCTGGTACAAGTCCAGCATCTGGTTGTGTTCATGGAGATATGCTTTCAATAATAAAAATAATAATTACCGTATTTTCCGCGCTATAAGGCGCACCTAAAAGCCTTCAATTTTCTCAAAAGCTGACAGTACGCCTTATAATCGGATGCGCCTTATATATGGATCAATATTGGTTAATCATGGCTACCGCAGTCAGCGACTACTGTAGCTTCTATTCTATGCACCTTATAATGCAGTGTGCCCTATATATGAAAACAGTTTTAAAATAGGCCATTCATTGAAGGTGCGCCTTATAATGCGATGCGCCTTATAGTGCAGAAAGTATGGTATTATTATTTCACTGAAAATGTACCACAGTACGGCATTAAACTTGTTTATTATTTAATTATATGTGTGGTTTTTTAAAGGTCCCATGACATGGTACTTCTTGATGCTTTTATATGGCTCCTTAATGGTTCCTTAATACTGTAAATGAATCCTTCTTCAAAATCAACACTCAGTGCATGAGAAACAGAGATAAGATGAGAAAGAGTAATTTTTCCTCTCTCTGAACAGGCCATTATGGGAGTTGTTGCTTGAATGCAAATGAGGAGGACAGAGATGGCCTATAGTAGAGGGTGGGGGCGTGGCCAAACTCTCCGCTCTCACCTGTGCGCTCTCTGATCCATTTCCGCGTTTTTGCGCGAAGAGATGAGAAGCGTTCCATTGAAAAATAAACACATTTCCACAGAAAATAAAATTAAACCACTGCTGTTCAAAGGTCCAGAGGCTCAGATAAAGGACTTCCGAGCCTAGAAACACTCGGACGTGCCTCCAGGCAAATAAAAAAACGCATTTCACATTGCCTAGCGCATTTGCGGTCCAAACTCTCTGGGCGTGATTTACAGAGACGCTGAGTAGACACAGACGGGGGTGGAACTGCATTTTTCGAGCTGACGTCAATAAGGTGCCTTGTTGAGAATCACCCGTTTGAGCTGCGTTTTTTTTGTAACGCAGAAAAGGACAGCAAATGCTCAGTTTAGACATTTCGCAACTTTTAGCCATGGGGGGAAGGCCCCTAAACAGGGTAGGGGAGCTCACATTAACGTTCAAAAACCTCAAAGTGAAAATTTCATGCCATGGGACCTTTAACATGCATTGTACTCCAAGTGGGCCCACCTCTCCAAAAATTGGACCTGTCAATTGGCACGGTGCTTGTCTCTGTGGAAGTAGACAAGTTTAATATCGCACTGTGAAAAATTAGGCCAAGTTACAGGTCAGACCTGTGGAGAGGTGACCCCGCTCACAGTCAGAATGCCGTTTTTTTAAGTCTTTTAGGCTATAAAACCACCTGTAATTGAAAAAATGTAAATCTTTTTAATGACATACTGTGGAACATTCCAGCCAGAGCAATGACATATCCATAGAAACAAGAAAATGACAGACCCACTACCAAAAAGTTACACAGTCCACCTTTAATGAAAACAGGCAGGAAGGAAACTAAATGTACATGAACGGGATTCCCACAGTGAATGACAAATACTTTTGAGTCTTCAAATCAGAACTTTATTTATGGACAAAACTAACACAGTAATCTTTCCTTTGGTAAAGAAAAGTCAGAACCAATTAAAGCAGAGAAGTGGAGAGGTTAAAGGAGCGTCTCTCCGAATCAGGCCAGTGGAAGATTACACGAGCAATCTCCTCATCAAACATTTAGAGACACATTAAAAGGCTGCGGCCAAAACTCAAGCCGATTACACGTGTGCCCAAAGAGGAGAGAAAGAGGGAGGAGAGAGGAGGGAGAGAGGAGGAGGGCAAAGAGGAGCTAAAGAGGGAGGAGAGAGGAGGGAGAGAGGAGGAGGGCAAAGAGGAGAGAGAGAGGGAGGAGAGGGGAGGGAGAGAGGAGGAGGGCAAAGAGGAGCTAAAAAGGGAGGAGAGAGGAGGGAGAGAGGAGGAGGGCAAAGAGGAGAGAGAGAGGGAGGAGAGAGAGGAGGAGGGCAAAGAGGAGAGAAAGAGGGAGGAGAGGGGAGGGAGAGAGGAGGAGGGCAAAGAGGAGAGAGAGAGGAGGGAGAGAGGAGGAGGGCAAAGAGGAGAGAAAGAGGGAGGAGAGGGGAGGGAGAGAGGAGGAGGGCAAAGAGGAGAGAGAGAGGAGAGAGAGAGGAGGGAGAGAAGAGAGAGAGAAGAGGGAGAGAGGAGAGAGGAGGGAGAGAGGAGGAGGGCAAAGAGGAGAGAAAGAGGGAGGAGAGGGGAGGGAGAGAGGAGGGAGAGAGGAGGAGGGCAAAGAGGAGAGAGAGAGAGGAGAGGGAACGAGGAGGAGGGCAAAGAGGAGAGAATGAGGAGGGAGAGGGGAGGGAGAGAGGAGGAGGGCAAAGAGGAGAGAGAGAGGAGAGAGAGCGGAGGGAGAGAAGAGCGAGAGGAGAGAGGAGGGAGAGAGGAGGAGGGCAAAGAGGAGAGAAAGAGGGAGGAGAGGGGAGGGAGAGAGGAGGGAGAGAGGAGGAGGGCAAAGAGGAGAGAAAGAGGAGAGGGGAGGGAGAGAGGAGGAGGGCAAAGAGGAGCTAAAGAGGGAGGAGAGGGGAGAGAGAGGAGGAGGGCAAAGAGGAGAGAGAGAGAGGAGGAGGGCAAAGAGGAGAGAAAGAGGAGAGAGAGAGGAGGGAGAGAGGAGGAGGGCAAAGAGGAGAGAAAGAGGAGGGAGAGAGGAGGGAGAGGAGGAGGGCAAAGAGGAGAAAGGAGGGAGAGAGGAGGGAGAGAGGAAGAGGGCAAAGAGGAGAGAGAGGAGGAGGAGAGCAAAGAGGAGCTAAAGAGGGAGGAGAGGGGAGGGAGAGAGGAGGAGGGCAAAGAGGAGAGAGAGAGAGGAGGAGGGCAAAGAGGAGAGGAAGAGGAGGGAGAGAGGAGGGAGAGAGGAGGAGGGCAAAGAGGAGAGAAAGAGGAGGGAGAGAGGAGGGAGAGGAGGAGGGCAAAGAGGGGAGAGAGAGGAGGGAGAGAGGAGGAGGGCAAAGAGGAGAAAGGAGGGAGAGAGGAGGAGGGCAAAGAAGAGAGAGAGAGAGAGAGAGAGAGGAGGGCAAAGAGGAGAAAGGAGGGAGAGAGGAGGGAGAGAGGAGCAGGGCAAAGGAGAGAGAGGAGAGAGAGAGGAGGGAGAGAAGAGGGAGAGAGGAGAGAGAGAGGAGGAGGGCAAAGAGGAGAGAAAGAGGGAGGAGAGGGGAGGGAGAGGAGGAGGGCAAAGAGGAGAGAAACGAGAGAGAGGAGGGAGAGAGGAGGAGGGCAAAGACGAGAGAAAGAGGAGGGAGAGAGGAGGAAGAGAGAAGAGGAAGAGGAGGAAGAGAGGAGAGAAAGAGGAGAGAGAGAGGAGGGAGAGAGGAGGAGGGCAAAGAGGAGAGAGAGGAGAGAGAGAGAGAGGAGAGAAAGAGGAGAAAGAGAGGAGAGAAAGAGGAGAGAGAGAGGAGGAGGGCAAAGAGGAGAGAAAGAGAGGAGGGAGAGAGGAGGGAGAGAGGAGGAGGGCAAAAAGGAGAGAGAGGAGAGAGAGGAGAGAAAGAGGAGGAAGAGAGGAGAGAAAGAGGAGAGAGAGAGGAGGAGGGCAAAGAGGAGAGAAAGAGGAGGGAGAGAGGAGGGAGAGGAGGAGGGCAAAGAGGAGAGAAAGGAGGGAGAGAGGAGGAGGGCAAAGAGGAGAGGAAGAGGGAGGAGAGAGGAGGGAGCGAGGAGGGAGAGAAGAGAGAGAGGAGGGAGAGAGGAGGGAGAGAAGAGGAGGGCAAAGAGGAGAGAAAGAGGAGAGAAAGAGGAAGAAGAGAGGAGGGAGAGAGGAGGGAGAGAAGAGTGAGAGAAGAGGGAGAGAGGAGGGCAAAGAGGAAAGAAAGAGGAGAAAGGGAGGAGGGAGAGAAGAGGGAGAGAGGAGGGAGAGAGGAGGGCAAAGAGGAGAGAGAGGAGAGAGAGGAGAGAAAGAGGAGGAAGAGAGGAGAGAAAGAGGAGAGAGAGAGGAGGGAGAGAGGAGGAGGGCAAAGAGGAGAGAAAGAGGAGGGAGAGAGGAGGGAGAGAGGAGGAGGGCAAAGAGGAGAGAAAGAGGAGGGAGAGAGGAGGGAGAGAGGAGGGCAAAAAGGAGAGAGAGGAGAGAGAGGAGAGAAAGAGGAGAGAGAGGAGGGAGAGAGGAGGAGGGCAAAGAGGAGAGAGAGAGGAGGGAGAGAGGAGGAGGGCAAAGAGGAGAGAAAGAGGAGGGAGAGAGGAGGGAGAGAGGAGGAGGGCAAAGAGGAGAGAAAGAGGGAGGAGAGAGGAGGGAGCGAGGGAGAGAAGAGAGAGAGGAGGGAGAGAGGAGGGAGAGAAGAGGAGGGCAAAGAGGAGAGAAAGAGGAGAGAAAGAGGAAGAAGAGAGGAGGGAGAGAGGAGGGAGAGAAGAGTGAGAGAAGAGGGAGAGAGGAGGGAGAGAGGAGGGCAAAGAGGAAAGAAAGAGGAGAAAGGGAGGAGGGAGAAAAGAGGGAGAGAGGAGGGCAAAGAGGAAAGAAAGAGGAGAAAGGGAGGAGGGAGAGAGGAGGAGGGCAAAGAGGAGGAGGAGGAGCAGAGTATCCAGTGGCCCAGTGAGACAGTGATGGATCACTTTTGGAACACACTCTCATCAAAGTTTGACACAGATGGTGTGAGTGAGGATGAAGACAGTGGAGATGTGTGATAATAGATCTGACAGCCTTTGTGACAGAGATGCATGATCCAGTTTGTTCAGCTCAGTTCACCATTTCAATACTTCAGTATTTATCGATATTAAGCGATACCACTGTGGAGACTGAAAATAGCACATTTCCATTAAAAAAAATAAAAAATAAACTGTTCCAAATGTGTGATGTAACTATTGGGTAATATTTTAAGTACTATTTATGTAGTCATTTATACCTCAAGTAATTACAACTAACAACTATGTGTAAATGAAACTTACATACTACTATGCGATATAAAAGGTGCTATATTACACAAAATTTACTCTTGTGAGCTTTAAGGCATGTTATAATGTTGTGTCCTCATCAAAAACATGCCTGGAGTGATTGTATTTCAATCACACATCAAAATGCTCTGTCCCACCTTGTGATGTCATGTAGCAGTAGTTTAAGTTAACAGCTACATTTTACCTTTTCGTTAAGAAGAAACTGTCAATTCCATGGCTGAAATCATCCAAATGATTTTAGTAAAGGTGTGCAAAGTTTAAAAACACAGTGGAGCACCTTGTGTATTACCACATGACATCAAAGTGGAATAGAGTGTTTGATATTTGAGAACACAGCCTGTATATGCAGAGTTTGTGTGTGAAACTTGTGAATAAAACAAAACCCACTCCTGTTTTTTTATGAGGAAAATAGTGTAATATGGGCCTTTTTTTGCATCCATTCTAAATCCTAATCTTGCAGACCCAGATTATATGTTATGGCACCAGGAGAAGATTCATTCTGATTACCGGACACTGAAAAAGGACACTTTCACTGCCCATTGGTCATTGTGATATTAAATTTAAGTTAGAGTTTGAAATGCCTGAACTGGATGCACATTTTAAACACATCTCATACTAGTTTCCATATGATTTGCTTCACTTTTTTTTTACATTTTCAACTAGTTAATGTTGAGCCATTTTTTTTAATTATTATTTTGCAATATTGTTCAACATAATCTGCTACTTTAAAGGTCCCATGGCATGAAATTTTCACTTTCTGAGGTTTTTGAACGTTAATGTGAGCTCCCCTACCCTGTTTAGCTCCCCCCATGGCTAAAAGTTGCGAAATGTGTAAACTGAGCATTTGCGATCCTTTTCTGCGTTAGAAAAAAACAGAGCTGAAACGGGCGATTCTCAACAAGGCACCTTATTGACGTCAGATCGAAAAATGCAGCTCCACCCCCCGTCTGTGTCTACTCAGCGTCTCTGTAAATCACGTCCAGAGAGTTTGGACTGCGAATGCGCTAGGCAATGCAAAATGCGTTTTTTTATTTACCTGGAGGCACGTCCGAGTGTTTCTAGGCTCGGAAGTCCTTTATCTGAGCCTCTGGACCTTTGAACAGCAGTGGTTTAATTTTATTTTCTGTGGAAATGTGTTTATTTTTCAATGGAACGCTTCTCATCTCTTCCTCCGCGCAAAAAAGCGGAAATGGATCAGAGCGAACAGCTGAGAGTGGAGAGCGGAGAGTTTGGCCATGCCCCCACCCTCTACTATAGGCCATCTCTGTCCTCCTCATTTGCATTCAAGCAACAACTCCCATAATGGCCTGTTCTGAGGGAGAAAAAATACTCTTTCTCATCTTATCTCTGTTTCTCATGCACTGAGTCTTGATTTTGAAGAAGGATTCATTTACAGTATTAGAGAACCATTAAGGAGCCATATAAAAGCATCAAGAAGTACCATGTCATGGATCCTTTAAAGGGCATATATTACACAACATCGACTTCTGTGAGCTTCAAGTCATGTTAGAAGTCATGTTACCTCCTCCAAAACATACCTGGAGTTATATTTCGTTTCATTAAAGGGATAGTGCGTTTTTTTTATGTTAATCTGTATGGGTTTCCTTCTAAAAGTTACGTGCGGTAACACCGGTTTACCTCTGACAGTTTGCGCTCAGCCCAGTTCTGCTCGTGTTCTGGAGCTCAGGTAATTAGGTCCGGTAACTTCGCGGGAACTCGTAATAAAGCTTGTTTTTTTCCTCTAAACAAAACATTTGTCCGAAAGGTGATATATTTGCATCCCAACGAAAAATCCAGCAGCGTATTTTCGCATTCGCATATCTCGTCTCGATTCGCATCACTGCGCTCACATTAGCTGCCTGTTGCCTCTTCACTCGTAAACTTCCCCTTACGGCGGACCGCATCCGTTGTTCACATCCGCTAAAGGTTAACAGGCTAATAATAAGTAAGAGGCGCGCAGTGATACGAATCGAGACGAGATATGCGAATGCAAAAATACGCTGCTGGATGTTTCGTGGACAACTGTTTGGGACGCAAATATATCACCTTTCGGACAAATGTTTTGTTTTGAGAAGAAAAACAAGCTTTATTACGAGTTCCCGCAAAGTTACTAGGGGTGTATTATTAATTACACGACTAAAAGTTACCGGACCTAATTACCTGAGCTCCAGAACGCGAGCAGAACCGGGCTGAGCGCAAACTGTCAGAGGTAAGCCGGTGTTACTGCACATAACTTTTAGAAGGAAACGCATACAGATTAACATAAAAAAAAAAAAACGCACTATCCCTTTAACCCATGGTTGAGTAACCCTTTATTATTAGTCTGTCAACATACCAAAGCCCAAAATGCTCTGTTCCACCTTTGATGTCATGAACAGGTAGTTTTCCTGTTACTAGTAGTAATAACAGTACTTTCAGTAGAGATTGGCAATTCCAGGGCTGAAACTATCCAAATGATCTCAGTGAAAGCATAGTGAGTTTAAAAACACAGTGGAGCACTCCCACATGTCATCACAAGGTGGGAACAGAGTGTTTTCAGTTTGCGAGAAGAACTCATCTTAAATATGCAGTTTGTGTGTTAAGGGTCATTCCAGAATTGGAGGACATTTTACGTCCCACCCATCAGGTATTAAATAATCCACACACAAAATACGAAAACATACAGAGACCAAATCTAAAAAAACTAAGACAAAAGAATGCTTGAAAAGTTTTTAAAATAATGGCCAAATTGAATCTCAAATAAAACAGTTAAAATTAAATTGAAATTTCTTGTTTTTTCTATCATTTGTTTCATTTCCATCTCTTGTAACTGTGGGAACATTTGTTTTAATAGACATAATATTTCAAATAATAATAATTATTCATGGAACATGTGTCCCACAACCTGCACCAACCCTGTTACCAGAACATTTTTAGTCTGGTAGAAGAAGAAGAAAACAGAACCACATGATCCCCTGGACTTGACATCATCAAACAGTTTTCCAAAAGAATGGGCAGAGCAAAGGTTTGTCTTCTCTTCTATTTTTTCATATTTTTATAACATAGCCTTGATTGACTGTCTCACTCTACCTCATTGTGATAATATGCATAACAGAGTTGCATAAGACATTTTTTTTCCTTTACTTATTTGCACAAATAAGTTTTTCCTCTTGATTAGCAGCAACAACTAAACAGCTTCTACTCCTGAGCTAAAGCGAACATTAGTGCAGATTTGCAACCCTGTTACTGTGATTAGAGGAAATAAATAAATAAACCAAATAAATAATGTAATTGTACCATTGATCCATAAGCTGAGCTAATCAAGTATTTGATTTTATGACCTATTATTGATGAATATGTAGCAGAAAATCAGAAAAGAAAAGGTTTATTCTTCAAGTATTTTAAAGCCAAAATGTCCTCCAATTCTGGAATGACCCTAAAACATTTGTAAATGAAACAAAACACAACTCCAAGTATATTTTTGATAAAAGAACCACATTATAACAGTGATCAGAAAATAGCGCGATATGGCTCCTCAAAGAAAACATTTTTATGTGAGAACAAATAAATCCGTTATAAACGCCATAAACATTAAGAAACTTATATTTTCCATAAAGTATAGATCAAAATATTGCAGCATTTTGATAAAAAAAAGTCAATACATTTTTGGAAAAACAAACAAAATATTTCCAAATTTTAACTTTTTTTTTTTTTTTTTTTTTAAGACTTAACATCCAAATTACAAAACAGTGGGCCACCATAGTCTTCCTTATAATGGACTGGACTTGGTTTGTACATTGGGGTCTTGCGTGCACATTTGCATATTATTCGCAACAACAACAAAAGTGTAGACGTCTTCAAAAGGACTCCACGTACACCAACACCTCAATATATGTTTACTGACAATATCTGGTTTTAAATGGTCAGATTAAAATTCCACTTTTCCACTTTCACTGCCTGACAACGGGGATGAATGGGACCCCATCAGACCCCATACTCCCAATGCACCCCAAAATCGACAAACTATCCGATCACATTCTTTAAAACAAGCAAATATCAAAACTAAACACTTTCTACAATGAGCTAAAAACATGGATCTTAAAAACGAGCTGAAATCATTACAAAAATCACTCATTCCTAGCAGCGTTATCATGTTAGCCAACAAACAATGGCTACCTTTCTGAGCGGAGGCTAGTAGCAGCAGAATGCTAACTAGGCTACATCCAGAGGCTCCGACTGTGCTCGCTCTCGCAGGCGGGGAGAGGTGATCGGAGGTCCGGTACAAGCAGCATCTCACCGCGCCTAAGTCCGAGAAGCCAGGACGGAGCCTGGGTAGCCCGGAGATGTCCGTGGCTTCGGTCCTCTCCTCGGAGACATCTTCGTACCTGTCAAAGGCGTCTGAATAACACCTTTGTGACAGCGGGTGAGTGACAGGTGCGGGAGCCAATGGGAGCAGAGGACTGGAGCGGTGGGCGGGGCTTCCTGTTGGTCAGAGCTTTGTTTTCAAGGAACCGTGTTAATCAAGAATATTTCATTAATTAATGAAGTTATAAAGGAATTAGAATAAGAAAATATCAAACAAGATACCAAAATAATTGACTTTTTTTTTTCTTCAGGTAGTTTGACAAAAAAATATAAGGCACCTCAAACCCAAAAGAATAGGGGAAATATCCAGCCATTCATTTTAAAGGTGTAGTGTGTAACATTTCTAGTGGAGGTCCGCCACCTGCTTGTCACCAGGTAGTTTTATCTAGAATGTTCCACAGCATTGATTAAACCCATCTATCACAAAGGAGACAAGCAGGTTACAGCACTACTCTACATTACAATTCAGATCTGTGAAGAGTAGCCACTATTGACAGAAGGAATTATTGTATTTTTGAGCAATAGAAACACCCGTAATGAATAAATGCTATATGCTATATGTTTCATGTTTTTAGGCAAAGCAATAAATCTCCATGGAGACAAGCAGGTAGCAACCCCTCCACCAGATGGAATGTTGCGCAGTACACCTCTAAAGCCGGTGAACCTATGAAGTAAACTATAAAATATAAGTGTGCAAAATATGCATATAGCCATAAGGCTTATATGCCTTTTGTTTACTTCACAGTGTAGTACAAATCATAACCCCCCCCCCCCCCCAAAAAAAAAAACCCCAAAACAAAACAACAAAATAAAAAAAAATAAAATAAAAAAAACACAACTTAACACTTTATTGATCTCATGCAGGAGAAATTTACTTGTCACAGTAGCTCCAGGTAGGGACAATTTGAACAAGAAAGAAAAGTGCATGCAGGCAAGAATGGCATAAGTAATAATAATAATAAAATAAGCAACAATAGAATAAGTAATAATAATAAAACAGTAACAAGGAGAGTATTGAAAAACGATATTGCACGTTGGAAAAACGATATTGCATGTTAGGACCATACAGTGGAGTTATACAAGAAATAATAATAAGAAACAGTAACTAGGAGAGTATTGAAAAACGATACAGTGGAGTTGGGATGAAGGATCTGCGGTAGCGCTCCTTCTTGCACTGGGGGTGCCTCAGTCGGCTGCTGAAGGAGCTGCTCAGCTCCTCTACAGTCCGGTGCAGAGGGTGAGAGGTGTCGTCCATGATGGACGTGAATTTGGCCAGTACCCTCCTCTCAGCCACCTCCTCTACAGAGTCCAGAGGACAGCCCAGGACAGAGCTGGCCCTCCTGACCAGCTTATTGAGTCTTTTTCTGTGCTGCTCAGGGCCCAGCAGACGACAGCGTAGAGGAGAGCAGAGGCCACCACAGAGTCATAAAAAGTCTTGAGCAGAGGCCTGCACACTCCAAAGGACCTCAGTCTCCTCAGGAGGTGGAGGCGACTTTGGCCCTTCTTGTACAGGGCGTCGGTGTTGTGGGACCAGTCCAGTTTATTGTTGAGGTGAACACCCAGGTACTTGAAACTGTCCACAGTCTCTATGTCATTGCCCCTGGATGTTCACCGGTGAGTTAGGTAGTGGTCTCCTCCTGAAGTCGATCGCCAGCTCCTTTGTCTTACTGGTGTTAAGGCTCAGGTGGTTGCGCCCACACCAGTCCACAAAGTCACTGATGACCGAGCGGTACTCCAGCTCGTTCCCCTCAGACACACAGCCCACAATGGCCAAGTCGTCAGAGAACTTCTGGAGATGGCAGCTGTCTGTGTTGTATGTGAAGTCCGAGGTGTAGATGGTGAAGAGGAAGGGTGAGAGGACAGTTCCCTGGGGGGCCTCAGTGCTGCAGACTACCACTTCTGACTCACAGCCACGCAGCCGCACATACTGTGGACGGTCAGTGAGGTAGTCGATGGTCCAGGCAGCAAGATGTCCATCAACTCCCGCGTCCTCCAGCTTCCCTCGCAGCAGCGCCGGCCTGATGGAGTTGAAGGCGCTGGAGACGTCAAAGAACATGACTCTCACAGCACTCCCGGCGGTCTCTAGGTGGGTGAGCGCCCGCTGCAGCAAGTAGATGACGACGTCCTCTACTCCTACGTTTGGCTTGTAGGCAAACTGCAGCGGGTCCAGGGTGGGGCTCACCACAGAGCGGAGGTGGCTGAGGATCACCCTCTCCATGGTCTTCATGAGGTGGGAGGTCAAGGCGACTGGTCTGTAGTGGGCCGGTTCCCTGGCGTTTGTTGTTTTGGGAACCAGGACCACACAGGAGGTCTTCCACAGGACGGGGACCTTCTCCAGGCTGAGGCTCAGGTTAAAGATGTGGCAGAGAACCTCACAGAGCTGGTCTGCACAGGTTCTCAGCAGCCTGGGGCAGATACCGTCAGGTCCTACAGATTTCCTCTGCATGAGTCGCCTTAGCTCCCTCCTCACCTTCTCCGGTGTGTGGGGGGCTGGGGTGGACTGCGGGGGGGGGGGCGGGGGGGGGGGGGGGGGGGGGGGGGGGGGGGGGGGGTGCTGGGTTGGGTCCGTGTGAAGGGGGAGGGGGATGTGGCTACTGGCCCGGGGGGGTGTGAAGAGGAGGAGGGGGGAGTCGGCAGAGGGGCAGAGAGGGGTGGGGGCGAGTCAAACCTGTTGAATTAACGGTTCAATTCGTCCACCCTGCGCTGATCACCATCAGCTGTCCCTCTGCCACTCTGTCCAAAACCAGACATGTTCCTCAGTCCTCTCCACACGCCCCGTGCGTTGTTCTGGGCCAGCTGCTCCTCCACCTTCCTCCCATAGTCCTTCTTGGCCCGTCGGATCCTCCACTGGAGCTCCCACTGGACCCTCTTCTGCTCCTCTCTGTCCCCTGAGTTGAAAGCCCTTTTCTTCTGGTTCAGGAGGGCTTTAAGCTCAGGGGTGACCCAGGGGTGGTTGTTGGAGAAACACCGTACTCTCCTGGTTGGCACAGTGTTCTCCACACAGAAGTTGATGTAGTCCATGATGCAGTGGGTCAGGCCGTTGATGTTGTCTCCATAAGAGCCGGTGAACATGTCCCAGTCAGTGTTCTGGAAACAGTCCCTCAGACTCTCACAGGCCTCCTGAGTACAAAGCTTCACAAACTGCTTCTGCACAGGTCCTCTTCTCACCCTGGGTGTGTATTCCAGGAGCAGGTAAACCAGACAGTGATCCAAGCGTCCGAGCGGTGGGAGGGGGGCAGAGGTGTAAGCGTCATTGACATTTGTCATAAGTCAGTCAATTTGCGAAGTAAATATAAGAATATTAATGCATTAGCCATATATAGTGCTTTTCTAGACCACACAGCTGCCCCGGGGAAGACTGATCTCTGAGTCAGCAGCGCGCGTATGCGCACGGCCCCTCCCCTAGCCGCTCTATCACTATCCTGCCTGGTTAGTGGGGAAATTAAATTTCGAATTCACTCTATGTACATGTACATATGGTTTTTCGACAATGACTATGACTATGAAATGGTCTGTCATAGCTTTAACCTTGTCTGTTTCCATGGAGACAGCCAGGACAGGTCAGATCATTGGAAAGGCGATCTCACTCACAGTCAGAATGGATAATTTCAAGGTGTATTCAAGCAATTAAAAAGCCCTGTAACTAACGAGATGAGAGATAAATTGAAAGCCATACTGTGGAACATTCCTAATCTGTTTTAAAGGTCCTATATTATGCAAAAGCAAGACCATCTCCATGAGGACAAGTGAAGCAGTTCCCAACCAGAAAAGTGACATAATGCACTTATAAGTATCAGTTAGCATCAAGTTTGTTTTTAGATAACCCTGTCACACAAAAAAATGTCCAAATGACATCATAATAATGAAAAAAAAAGCATTTGAAAGACACCACACAATTGAGAGAATAAAATATGGTTCTTTTTAGTTATTAAAAATGAATTTCTTTTTCATCACAGACAGAGTTAAGAAATGAATGACTTTGCAATTAATAAAAACATTCAAAATGCCTAAGACAATGAGCAAACATCCTTCAACAACATATGGCACGAACTCAAAGAATCTCACCATGGCCAAAACCAAAACCATAAATAATTTCACAAAGGAATCGACTGAGAGGCCCCAGGGTAAGCATCCTCATAATGCTTTTAAAGTGCTTCCGTGTACAATGTTACTCAAAAACAGCACAAACTGTTTCAGACTTGATTTTAACAGTAAAGGATTTGCAGAGAAGCAGGATGAGTGAGTTATGTTCATATTTAAAGGTCCTAAATTACGCAAAACTGATTAAAGAGGTGTTTTTTAAAATTCTGTAGGGTATTAATGGCTAACAGCTAATATATTTAGATCACCATGTTACATTTTTATTGTTTTAAAAATGCTATACTCGCCAAAAAGAAAGTATTAGTGCTCCTTGTGTTAAGTCACTGTCCTTTCAGAGGACTACCACAATGCAATCAGCGTGCGTCTCATTAATGAAACTACTGCACATCGCATAGCACTGCACAGAATCTTACAACTAACAGTAAGGGTTTGAATAGGGCCCAGGAGAGATCACTAAATTACTCAAAGATGCATGGATGGCCTATAAAACGGCAGAAAGTGCATAATACCCCCTCTTTAATGTGTTTAGTCATGTTATAAAGCTGTTACCTCCACAAAAACATACTTAGAATTGTGTTTTGTTTCATTCACAAATGCTCGAGTAATCCAGCATTATTAGCCTTTTTTTCATCTCCTGAGCTGAAAATGCTCTGTTCCACTTCTTGATGTCACCAAGTGTCAGTTTTCAAGTTTAGAGCCATTTACAACTGAACTACAACTAAAACTTACAAAAATAACCATCAGTTGTTGAAAGTCTGGTAATTCCAGAGCAGCAAGTTATTCAAATAATTCTAGTGAAGGTGTGTGGAGTTTAAAAACACAGCAGAGCACTTGCTGTATCACCCCTCATTTACAATTCATCACAAGGTGGAACAGTGTTTTGAGTTTGAGGGAAGACAAATGTGTGAATGAAACAAAACACAACTCCAGGTATGTTTGTGATGAGCAAACAACATTATAACACATAACCAAAATAAGTGTAATATAGGACCTTTAAACGGCACGGCTGAATAAATATAACAGTGTCCGGGTCTGTCCGTTGGGTCATATGAAGTGCTAGTCCACAGGTGTAGAAATAAGGAGAGTTGAGTTCAGTTTCCTCCCAGAGCGTTGAGAGGGTCATCGAATATGTCTGCTGTGTCTGAGACGGCACTGGACTCTGGGGGAGAGGGTGCCTTCTTCTGTTTGGGAGGAGCCTTGGCCGCTGCTTTGACTGTGCTTGTGGAGAAAATGTCATCTGGAAACACAAATGAAGATGTACAATCTGTTTAAAGGGTCTGTGTTACGCCATTTTTTGATCTAGATTAGTGGTGTGGCGCGAGCTACTGCATGTCCATTTAGTTTATGACACAGGTCTTTTAAGTGGTCTTGCATTCACACACCACCTATAAAAGCAGATTATAAAAGCATTACCATAAGATGCAAACTGGGCCATATTAGGTTATAGATTTTTCAAAGCATTTATACAGCTCAACTATCATAGGTTATTTAAAGATCCCATGACATGGTACTTCTTGATGCTTTTATATGGCGCCTTAATGGTTCCCTAATATTGTAAATGAATCCTTCTTCAAAATCAAGCCTCAGTGCATGAGATAAGACTCTGTCTTCATGAGGCTAAATATGTCTCTAAAACGCTTTATTATGGGCGTTGTTGCTTGAATGCAAATGAGGAGGACAGAGACAGGCCAGTGCAGCGGGTGGGTTGTGGCCAAATGCTCCGCTTTTTCCTGGATTAGTGGTGCGCTGTGCGCTGGCCCCACTTCTGCGTTTAAGCGCGGAGGAAGATATGAGACGATTTCCATTTAAAAAACACTTTCCCTGAGTGTGGTGTCAGAGATTTCCCTTGTTCAGAATCGCCCGTTTGAGCTGTGTTTTTTTCAAACGCAGAAAAGGATCGCAAATGCTCAGTATACACATTTCGCAACTTTTAGCCATCGGGGGGCCCTAAACAGGGTAGGGAAGCTCACATTAACGTTCAAAAACCTCAGAAAGTGAAAATTTCATGCCATGGGACCTTTAAATGTAAGGTTAAAAGTGCATTGTGTAACTTTTCTGATGGAGGGCCGTCAAATGCTTTTCTTCATGGATGCACCTTTGGCTGAAATCTAACAAATTTCTACTAGAGCATCTTACATAGCACACCTTTTTAAAACTCCAATTAACTCTTATATCATTATGAATACTATGGCAAATGATCCCAATAAATAAACGTACCCATGTCATCATCGAATATGGACTTGGCGTCTCCTTTTGTCTTGGCCTTGTGTTTGGGTTTGAACGTGTCCGTCAGATCGGCAAAAATGTCCACGTTGTCGTCAAACAGACTGGCATCAAACTTATTCTCCTTCGACTTCTCTTTGTGCTTTTTCTGAGCTTTTGGCACTGAGACAACGTCATCCTGAGAGGAACAAAAACTCCATCAAAAACATGGATTGGAAAAAAAATGTGCATCTCCCCCCTTTAAGTACATCATTTTGTTACTCAAGTAAAACTACAGATACTGGAGCAAAAAAAACCCCAAAAACTCAAGTAAAAGTATCACATGAAAAAATCTTTAATGTAGATTTTGAGATCTAATAAAGCTTCATGTAGTGATTCTAATACTGAATAGCTAGAGTTAGAATAGAATGAAAAATAAAACCTGAGACTTTTCAGCAGGTCTCAACAACAATAAGAAAAATACAATACTGAAAATACTACTACTTTCAGTCTTGTTCAAAAATGTAGTGGAGTAGAAAGTACAGCTACCTGATCTCAAATGTAGAGAAGTCAAAAGTATCCACATTAAAATCGACTTACATAAAGTACAGATACCTAAAATGTACACCTACGTACAGTACTTTACTACTTTTACTTTGTTATGTTCCACCACTGACCCTGACTAAGTAGATACAATCGTTTATTCCATTTATTTGGTCCATATGCTTTGTTGGACAGGACAGTGTGAAATGGGGGTTACGAATGCAGAGAGACATTCAGCCCAAGATATGCACTACACTCTGGACCCCTAGACTATTATCCCTACCTGACTTTAAAATTTGAAGCTTCGTCTCAAAACGTAGACTGCAGAAAGAAGTGGAGCGAAGGAGTGTGACGTCAGCCATAGCGTTCAGCTCAAGTCAAATGAAGCTCACGGAGGGTAGCACTTATAGGGGCGAATTTGGAGCAGAGTTCCGCATTAGGAATAGGAATTTATTTACGGACAAAATCGCAAAATAAATACACCAGGATCATGTATAGCGGGTTAACGTAAACATTTTAAGACCAAAATGACGAGGCTCACTGCAGCAGTTACAGAGGGAGGGGTGACAATAATAATAATAATCCAATGTTAAATCAATTGGAAACAGAATTGAAGAAGCCAGAAGAGCCTTTCTATTTGAAACACGACGGCTAGCAGGTCAGCCATATTCATATAGTTTATGTCTCAAAATGATGTTTCCAATGATTCTTTCTATATACATTTTAATGTACATTTTGGATGTAAGAATAACTGAAATATCGTAATATCGTATTGTCATAAAACTTAAAGGAAAAGTAACGTTTTTTACAATTTGAGCCTTATTTCGGTAATAAAACAAGTTGTTTTACTCACCCATAGCACTTTGGTGTCATATGGAGGATTTACGGAGATGTTTTAGATTAGCGTTAGGCTAACGCCGTTAGCCTAGCGCGACTTATAGCCATAGTTCGGGGCATTCCCTGAGCATGTAATATGCCCCGTGCGGGCTCCAAATAACACAAACTTTAGCACTTTTCAAATCATAGAAGCTCGATGTCTTTAGTCTACGATTTCGTTTGGTCAAAAGTGGCCTGTAATCTGAGATTTAGCCATAGTTTCGAGTAGATGAGGACGCCAGTGCGCATGCGCGGAGTGTGCTCTCAGCTCCCGGGACCCAAACATGGAACGCAAAGCTGTAAACTATGGAAATCCTCCATTTGACACCAAAGTGCTATGGGTGAGTAAAACAACTTGTTTTATTACCGAAATAAGGCTCAGATTGTAAAAAACGTTACTTTTCCTTTAATACAATAATATCATGGGCTATCACAATATATCAAATATATCTCTTCGCTTAAATTGTTATGGTGTAGAATCAGGAAAAAAAAAAAAACTACTACATAAACCATGATTCTTTGCTCTGTTTCAGTGTCTACATGAAGGTTTGGTCAAAGCATTTTAAAAAGGAAAAAGTTGCATATTCAGAATTTTGTTAGCCTCCACAAAATATTCCAATAAATAATGTACTGTGAGGTGGATATCATAAAAATATTGTAAGGAGATTTGGACATTTGGGTTACATGACTACATTTTAAATTCCACAACATATTTTAAGGGTATTCCTTGATTAATAAATACATTTTTTATAGTAGAGTAAGAATTCTAAGGTAACTGGATGTGAAATAAAAGGTAGGGCTGAAGAATAAAAAAAAACAAATTGAGACTTTTAATCTAATAAAAAAGGATACTTTGGTCGACGGTAGTTTATTTGGTTTGTCCACTGATCTGCAAGTTGGCGGTTCGAATCCTGCTCTCGACATAAATATCTGTGATAGTGATGTCATTGTGTTGTTTGGCAAGACACTTAACCCACCCCAGTGCCAGCGTACACTGGTGTATGAATGTGTGTGAATGGGTGAGCAGTTCCTTGATGGAAAGCGCTTTGAGTGCCTTGAAGATGGAAAAGCTCTATATAAAAATGTGACCATTTACCATTTGACTGACTGTTAGAAGAAATATTCAACTAGCCCTAAAGTTAGTTGGGTCTTGGAGCCATAAATGTCATAAAACTACAACAAAGTTACCAAAGACCATTAAAGAACTTACCTGAAAAATATCTTGCTTTGACGAACTGTTAGTACTCTTGACGTCTTTAGTATTGTTTGAGGAAAGGGTGGAGCTGTTGCTAACTCCAAACAGATCCTCGTCATCCTCCTCTTCCAAAAACACAGCAGGCTTGGCTTTCTTAGTGCTCGGTTTGGACTTCACCTTCTGGAAAAGATCATCAGCGCTGTCATCGAAGAGAGGTGGGAGAGTGCTTTTCTCCTTTTTCGCCTTCGTATCATTACTGGCCAGCGAAGATTCACTTTTCAAACTAGTCTGAGGTGGTTTAGACGGGGCTATACTGGATCCAAACAAATGATCAGAGCTGAAAATGTCATCTGGAATGGGTAAGGCGTTTTTAGTTTTTTTGCTGCTTTCTTTGCTAGAGTCCGTGTTGTTTGTGGATACTGGTAGTGTGACTGCAGAAGGTACGGGAGATGGTTGGACTGGAGCAGAGAGGGGCTTCTCTGGAGGAGGTATGCCCAGGTTAGGCACACACTGGCTGGGTACACTTTCCAGGTCATCCCCAGGGCCCTCCACAGACCTCTGAGCAGACTGCTGTCGAGCTGCTCTAGACTGGGGCCTGCGCTGGGAAGAACCTTTCACTCTGCCCTAAAATGAGACAGAAAGGTGAGGATTTATCAGATATATGTAAAAGTAAATGCACTGTTTGATTACTATGCGTAATTTCTCAGTTGTAGGTGTTGTTTTCTTTATTTCAAGCTATGTCACAGCATGAATGCGATCTGTACTATTTGAGTCCAAGATTGACTCATACAAATGAAGACTGATGCTCGAAATGGAGTGGAAAAACTTATTTTTAACCTATTCCATTGTAGTATATAAGTAAAAGTAAAAGCACAGTTTGACTACTATGTGTAATTTCTCAGTTGATAATTGTTTTGTATGTAGGATTACATGATTACAGCTAAAACACAATACAAAGAAAAATATACTTCTCTACACAATGAACAATTTTACAAAATAGTATGAATATAAGTAAGGCATAAGTAAAAATTTCAGATTTTTTAAAAGATATGTCACATTTTTGTCATAATTTTAATTTAAAGGTCCCATGGCATGAAATTTTCACTTTCTGAGGTTTTTGAACGTTGTGAGCTCCCCTACCCTGTTTAGGCCCCCCCCCATGGCTAAAAGTTGTGAAATGTCTAAACTGAGCATTTACGATCCTTTTCTGCGTTAGAAGAAATCGGAGCTCAAACGGGCGATTTTGAACAAGGAAACTTATTGACGTCAGCTCGAAAAAAGAAATGCAAATGCAGTTCCACCCCCGTCTGTCTGTACTCAGCGTCTCTGTAAATCACGCCCAGAGAGTTTGGACTGCGAATGCGCTAGGCAATGCGAAATGCATTTTTTATTTGCCTGGAGGCACGTCCGAGTGTTTCTAGGCTCGGAAGTCCTTTATCTGAGCCTCTGGACCTTTGAACATCAGTGGTTTAATTTTATTTTATGTGGAAATGTGTTTATTTTTCAATGGAATGCTTCAAATCTCTCCCCCCGTGCAAAAACATGGAAATGGATCAGAGTGCGCACAGCTGAGAGCTGAGAGTTTGGCCACGCCCCCACCCTCTACTATAGGCCATCTCTGTCCTCCTCATTTGCATTCAAGCAACAATGCCCAAAATGGAGTGTTCAGAGAGAGAAAAATTACTCTTTCTCATCTTATCTCTGTTTCTCATGCACTGAGTGTTGATTTTGAAGAAGGATTCATTTACAGTATTAGGGAACCATTAAGGAGCCATATAAAAGCATCAAGAAGTACCATGTCATGGGATCTTTAAAAGTTCAGTATGTAACTTTCTGGAGTTGGCACGTCACCTGCATGATTCCATGGAAATAGAAATCATACTTCAGAACATTCTCCAGGGAGACAAACACATTTTATGCCATACTGTGGAACATTTTAGCTAAAAGAAAAACATTTCTATGGACACAGGCCGGAGGAGGTCCTCATCCAGGCCAAATAAGAGTCAAGTCTGTGGAGGTGCAGACCCGCTCACAGTAAGGATCAAATGCTTTTCTTTTAGTTTTTTTGACTAGAAAGTTACATACTGTGGCTTTCATTCATTTGAACTGCAATTATGATTAACTCATTCAGTGCCGGAGACGTCTATTGACGTCCCCTCGAATCCAACCGTTGAGTGCCGTGACGTCTATAGACGTCAATTGCTTTTTTCAGCGGGGGTTGCTAGGTTACGGCCTGGAGCAACTTTTGAGGTGTAATTCACATCTCTCAACCTGTAGATGGCGATGTTGTATCATTATTAGCCGATCAGAGCCGGGGAAGAAAGGAGGAGTGCAGCGTGTGTATGGTGTATTGGCCAGAGTAGTAAGATGGCGAGGCCATAGAACCCGGAAAAGCAGATAACTGTTGATCAGCGCCTATGGAGCGATCAGATTGCTCTTGGGACCCAGGATCCTGGATCAGAGGATCGCAGAGACAAGCCGGATCAAGCAGCGAGGTCTGAGCAGAGATCTGCTGTGCTCGAGGAGGGGGCGTGTCCTGTGTGCGCTGCACGGACCAGGGAGTCTCCTCAGAACTACGACAGCTCCAAAGAAGAAGTTTACTGACTTGGAGCAGTGAGCAGTGTATGGTAATTGTAATGAATGAAGTTGTGTGTGTGTGTGTGTGTGTGTGTGCGTGCGTGCGTGCGTGCGTGCGTGCGTGTGTGCGTGCGTGCGCGCGCGTGTGCGTGCGCGTGTGTAGCTGTGTGTGTGTAAAGGTTTATGCATGGGCTTGTGTGTATGTACATATATATATGTATGTGTGTGTGTGTGTGTGTGTGTGTGTGTGTGTGTGTATTAGTTTTTATTATGGGTCTGTACTCTGGGCCTCAGACAAATCCTCAACAAAGTTCTATTTTATAGGAAAAGATATTATATCCTGTAAACATCTCTTGGCACTATTGATTTGAACGAATTTTCAATTCACAGAGCCTTATATTCTTATATTTGTAAATAAAAAATGTACTTTGTCATCAAAAATCTCTTTCTCTGTTATTTTAGATGTTTGAGGTGTCACTAAATCGATAAATATTGATGTCAAAGTCACTGATCTGCTCGAAATCCTTCTCTGAACTAAACGGTCGTTTTCTCCATTTCTTGCTCAAAAACCAGTGTTTTTGCTGAAACTTCCCTATGTTCTACTATCAGTTATTTGAGAACCGAAAAGGTTAGAAACATAATTTTTTTTCCAGGTGAAAGAAGAGAGTCGACACTTTATTTTGATGTGTCCCATGTTTATATAGTCAAAGAACTCAGTATTCTGTGGGTCTTGGAAAATCAGTGAAATTCTACTGAAACCTGTGGCACTCTGGGGTTAGAATTCTGAAAACAGGCCGGCACTGAATGAGTTAATTATTCTTTTAACCTTTTATCCTGTTATTATGCTTTTAGTCACTTTGTTTAGTTAGGCCTTTCACTGCTGATTGGGCAGGTCCAAGAATTTTCATAGACAATATTATTTATTTATGAAATACTGAGGATACTGTATCATGAGGATTAAAAGGATTCAAATGAATTGTATTTGTTGTATTTGCTGACAATTTCAAAGTAAACCTAACCCACACACAAACCCACCTTGTGTGCGCTCTGCAGTGTGGAGACCTGTGCAGGCGTGTCAAAGGTGACCCCTGTGGTCTCTGAGTCTCGGGGCAGATCCAGGGGAGAGGTGAGCGGGCTGGGGCTCAGGCTGGAGCTGGACACCCCTGAAGAGGAGCTGGCCGCTAGACCTGAGCCCGAGCTGGGGAGGGAGGGGAGAGCACCAGGCAGAAGAGCAGATGGGTTTATCGCCAGAGACGCCTGAGAGCACAGGGAGAGTAGGTGTTACTATGGTTACACACAAACACCAAAGATCTGTCGTTATCTGATTTCTGGAGAGATCAGATTACTGCAATGTCATGCGAACAGCTACGTCTGATGAGAGTAATCTGATTTCAGTCTGATTGGCCAAACAGAAAATAGCGTAATATGGGCCCTTGCCCTTTAAGCATATTTTCAGTGACAGCAATAGACCGTTGATAGAGTTCATTTGGAGAAAAAGAGATAAAACAAGAACAAGACGCATGAAAAAATATAAAGTGAAAAAAAAGAAGAGTAAAATCATTTCTGAGAACAAAAAGTGTCATTTCACAGGTTAAAATTTGAAATGCAAGACTCAGATGTTGAAAAAAGGAGAGGAAATCTACAGTCCCAAAGTGAGATGTGAGAGATGAAGACCCGACAGATTAAAAAATACAACAAAAATTACTTGAAGTTTCCCAATCCTTGAAGAGGGATCTTTAGGTTTAACAGGAGCTGGGGCAGGCTTCTGTGGTCAAATCAAAGCAATGTCAAATTTGATAAGACTGATTTGTAAAATACTAAATCTCCTTACACATTACACTTCCATATTGTTTTTAAAAGGTAATTTAAAATGCTCTTGATCTCACCTGGCTCTCTGAAGAAGGCTCTGGGCTGGCAAGTGGTGCCTTCTCCGCTGGTTTACTCAGCTTCTCTGTTACTTTCTGTGAAGAGGAAAAGGTCAAATGCATGAGACTTACTGACTCAAATCTAAAAATATGACACACTTGCGTATTGGTATCATTATGTGCTATCAGAGCTTAAAGGAGAATTAACGTTTTTTACAATCTGAGCCTTATTTCGGTAATAAAACAAGTTGTTTTACTCACTCATAGCACTTTGGTGTCATATGGAGCACTTCCAGAGATGTTTTAGATTAGTGATTAGCGTTCTCGGGGCATAGAGCATGTAATATATGCCCCGAGCGGTCTCCAAATAAAAACAAACTTTAGCACTTTTCAAATCATAGAAGCTCGATGTCTTAGTCTACGCTTTCGTTTGAGTCAAAAGTGGCCTGTAATCCGAGATTTATCCATAGTTTCGAGTAGATGAAGAGGACAGTGTGCATGTGCGGAGTCACATCTTATTTCACTCTCAGCTCCCGGGACCCAAACATGAAACGCAAAGCTGTAAATTATGGATAAATCTCGTATTACAGGCCACTTTTGACTCAAACGAAAGTGTGGCTCGGGGCGGGCTCTGCTTCTATGTGACTTCCAGGTCTAGACCAGAACTAAACCAGGTCTAAACCTGAACTGGACCTGGAGTAAACCAGGACCGGACCAGGATTAAATCACCCTGTGCTCGGCCCGCGCGTGCTCAGCCCCGAGGAGGAGGCACGGCCCGGGCGCCGCGGTTCCATCCCGCAGCCCCGGTGTAGCGCGGCCTTGCGCCGTGTCGACGTCACTTTTTGATCCTTCGATGTCGGCTCTTCCTATCATTGTGAAGCAGCGTTGGATTGTTCACTCACTAAGGGAACGTGAGCTGGGTTTAGACAGTCGTGAGACAGGCGAGTTTTACCCTACTAATGATGTGTTGTTGTGTCTCCCCTCGCGCGTTCGGCGCTAGGTGTGTATCAACACATTCCATTGAAAATCTATGAAAGTTCGAGTGTTCAAACAAGAGAGAAATGCGAGAAAAGCCCAACTCCAGTCTGAGAAAAGCGTATAATGTGTGTGGTGAGATTGAGATTTGTTGTTTTTAAAGTGCTTTATAAATAAAGTTGGATTGGATTGGAGATTTCGCGTTTCGTAACTTGAAATTTCATTCGTATCTAGAGACCAAAATTTGACGTGAAGGCGTTTCGTAACTTGAAATTTTCGTTTGTTGGGTCATTCGTAAGGTGAGGTACCACTGTACATTACAATTTAATTTCTTGAATTGCTTTAATTTGGACAGATTCATTATTATCTTGCATATATTCCACTGTTTTTGTCTTCAGCTGTGATTATGCATCAACAACTGCAGTTCTAGTTGAGGGTTCCTGTCTACAGCGCCAAGGTAAAGTGACATCTGTCTCAGCACTTTTTAAACACTCCTATGAGCTTCAGTCGACAAGGATCATCATGGTTACAGTGTACTAAACATTCACTCCAGCTCCACTCTTCTTACTGGTGGAGGGGCCTTGGGTTTGACAGAACTGAACAAGTCATCTTCATCATCGTCTGAAAACAGGCTCGGAGCGGCTGGCTTCACTATGCTGCTGGGTTTGGAGCTCTACAACAAAAACAGTAAAATATACAAATGGACAATTGAAGTAGCATTTATTTAAAGGACTCATATTACGCCGTTTTCTGATCCATCTTACAATGTTGTTTTCTCATCACAAACAGACCTGGAGTTGTGTTTTGTTTCATTCACACATGTTTAACACACAAACCCTGCAGATTTAGACTGAAACAGAAAACACGCTGTTACACCTTGTGATGTCATGTAGTAATACAGAAAGTGTTCCATGGTGTTTTTAAACTCCACACACCTTCACTGGAATAATTTGAATGATTTCAGCCCTGGAATTGCCAATTGCTACGGAACAAAACGTAAAATGTAGTTGTTAACTTGAAAACTACCACTACATGACATCACAAGGTGGAACAGAGCATTTTGAGGCTTATTCAAACATGTGTGAATGAAACAAAGCACAACTTCCGGTCTGTTTTTGATGAGGTAACAACATTCTAACATGGTTTAAAGCTCACAAGAGTCAGTTTTATATAATATAGAACTTTTATTTGAAGAAATTATAGTAGACCGGAGTGTGTGTTACCGCAGTGTGAGTGGTTTTCTCTGAGGAGGAGGAGGGGGAGAAGAGGTCCACGTCAGGGTCATTGTCCTTCTGCTGAGTTTGACTGAACAGCAGCTCTTCGTCCTGGAACACTCCGGTGCTTTTGGCTGGAGCCCTCTCCTCTGTCGACTGGAAACGCACAGAATGTCAAAATATTTTGGCAAAAGATTGGAGATTGTTCTAATATCTAAAAAAATGTTTTTAAAATAATTATCCAAATAGAAAATAAGCTAAACATAACCAGAATTGTGCTGACAGACTATACAATAAATTGATATAATCACAATCGCTGTTTTGAAGCTGTACAAAATTGGGACATTGAGTGTTCTACATTTTAAAATAAAAGCATTTTAGCACATTAAATGTATATTGTCAGGTAAATCATTTGTTTTTCTTTATACAGTTTATAATCATGATGCTCCTACCATGCTTCAACTGGGAAATTTGATTATAAACATTTTGGGCTGTGGTGGTATTAAAGATTTTCATAAGATTTTATAATTGGCGCAGAATGACTTGCTTGTGCCACATCAGCACATTTAAAAACCTGATACCTGAACCTGATTGTGTCTGCTATATAGTATCTATGATACCCATGGATCATTATGTCACAAATATGCACATTTTAAAATGCAATATTCAAGGGGATTTAACGTTTTTTACAATCTGAGCCTTATTTCGGTAATAAAACAAGTTGTTTTACTCACCCATAGCACTTTGCTGTCATATGGAGCACTTCCAGAGATGTTTATATCCGTAACGCATGTAATATATGCCCCGTGTGGTCTCCAAATAACACAAACTTTAGCACTTTTCAAATCATAGAAGCTCAATGTCTTAGTCTACGCTTTCGTTTGAGTCAAAAGTGGCCTGTAATCCGAGATTTATCCATAATTTACAGCTTTGCATTTCATGTTTGGGTCCCGGGAGCTGAGAGCGAAATAAGCTGTGACTCCGCACATGCGCACTGGCCTCCTCATCTACTCCAAACTCTGGATAAATCTCGGATTACAGGCCACTTTTGACTCAAACGAAAGTGTAGACTAAGACATCAAGCTTCTATGATTTGAAAAGTGCTAAAGTTTGTGTTATCTGGAGACCGCTTGGGGCATATATTACATGCTCGGGGCATATTATTTGCCCCGAGAACTCAAATGACAGCTATCGCTAATCTAAAACATCTCCGGAAGTGCTCCATATGACACCAAAGTGCTATGGGTGAGTAAAACAACTTGTTTTATTACTGATATAAGGCTCAGATTGTAAAAAACGTTAATTTAACCTATAGTTACTTAATAAAAGAAACAAGTCCTCTGACATCCGCGTTAGAAAACTGCGGTGCCCAGTGGGAGCTAATATCGCCGTAAACGTCATCACAACAAAGTACACAATGTAGCCCAATTCTACGTGTATCACCCATTAAGAAAATAAAATTGGAGAATGGGATTGATCTATGGGGGATGGCATCTTGAAAAAAGATGACATGCACAAATCACTCCAAATACAATTTCGAGAGGGCAGGGTAAATGAGAAGAGCAATCATGGTTAAAAACTCTGAAAAATCGATTTTGCAGTATAGATCCACTTTAACCTATACTTACCTTTTGAGTATTTTTAGCTGGTTTGGATGCCACAAATATCGAATCGTTCAAATCTGGCTCCTCCTCCTCATCGTCATCAAACAAACTCACAGCCTTCACTTTGGACTTCTCCGCTTTTTTTTCTTCGTTCTTCTCCTTTTCCTCTTTCTTCTCTTTCCTCTCCTTCTTCACATTCAGAGGAGGACTGTCACTACCATCTTTCTCTGTCTCTTTCCCGATGGGGCTTTTGGCGAACACATCGATCCCTCCAAACAGGCTGATGGCACCGGCTGGCTTCTTCTTGGCTGCGCTGCCCTCTGGTGGTGAGGTCGTCACTGCCGCGGGGGTTTTCTCCTCTGGTTTGGACACATCTGGAGGCTGGTCTTCTGCTGTCGTGATGGGAGGGATGTCTGGGGTGGTCTTAGGGGCAGGAGCTGGGGACTTGGAGGGAGCTGGAGAAGCCTGGAGAATAGAAAATATAAACTTAGACTGGTTAAGATGAGTGTGAGTGTAAAAGCCAACTCCAATAGTTACAAAATGGGCAAAAAGAGTATAATAGGTATAATATAATAAGTTTTCAAATGGTTATAATAAGCAAATCTCAAAGGGTGGAATCATTTATCATTTATTTCTCTGTAGAAGACTCCATTTCTTGTCTTCTGGTCTGGTCAGAAGTGCACTGTGTAACATTTCTGGCAGAGTCTGCTCTGCTACCTGCTTGTCTCCATGTTTTTGTTTTAGACTTAGACAAACTTAATTGATCCAAACTTAATTGGACACAGTAGCTCACACATCACAATATATTATAATAAAGAGATAAAATATAAACTCTAATAATAAATTCTAAATGAGTAACAAAAACAGCAAGAGACTGGTGCCAAATAAGGCCCGATTATATAAATGTGTACAAGTAAAAATAAGTGCAAAGATGATATGATGATTGATATGACATAGAGTTATCTGTTACATCTGTTTTGCCTGTAATTTTCCATAGTCACAGGCTAGGTCTGAAAAGAGACAAGCGCACTCACTGGAAGAGTTAGAATATTTATTTAATAAAAAAAGTATTTTATTTTTTATTAAATAAGGCAAGGCTAAAAACAATCTTTTCCAGCAGTTCTCAGTGTGTTAATGATCCCATGACATGGTACTTCTTGATGGTTTTATATGGCTCCTTAATGGTTCCCTAATACTGTAAATGAATCCTTCTTCAAAATCAACATTCAGTGCATGAGAAAGATAAGATAAGATAAGATAAGATAAGCCTTTATTGATCTCACACAGGAGAAATTTACTCGCCACAGTAGCTCCAGGGCATTTGGACAAGAGGGAAAAAAAGTGCATGCAGGCAGGGAGGGGATAAAGTAAGTAATAAATAGTACAAATAGTAATACGTAATAATAATAATAATGGAAAATAGTAATAATGATAATAGTAACAACAAGCATCAACATGAAAAGGAGGATATTGCACGTCTGGCCTATATGTTAGAATTATACAGTCTGATGGTGGTGGGGATGAAGGATCTGCGGTAGCGCTCCTTCTTGCACTGGGGGTGCCTCAGTCTGCTGCTAAAGGAGCTGCTCAGCTCCTCTACAGTCCGGTGCAGAGGGTGAGAGGTGTCGTCCATGATGGACATGAATTTGGCCAGTACCCTCCTCTCAGCCACCTCCTCTACACGGTCCAGAGGACAGCCCAGGACAGAACTGGCCCTCTTAACCAGAGATAAGATGAGAAAGAGTATTTTTTCTCACTCTGAACACTCTACTATTGGCCAGCTCTTTTCTCCTCATTTGCATTCAAGCAACAATGCCCATTATAGAGGGTGGGGGCGTGGCCAAACTCTCCGCTCTCGGCTCTGAGCGCTCTCTGATTCATTTCCTTGTTTTTGCACGGGGGGAGAGATTTGAAGCGTTCCATTGAAAAATAAACACATTTCCACAGAAAATAAAATTAAACCACTGCTGTTCAAAGGTCCAGAGGCTCAGATAAAGGACTTCCGAGCCTAGAAACACTCGGACGTGCCTCCAGGCAAATAAAAAAACGTATTTCGCATTGCGTAGCTCCTCCGCAGTCCAAACTCTCTGGGCGTGATTTACAGAGACGCTGAGTACAGACAGACGGGGGTGGAACTGCATTTGCATTTCTTTTTTCGATCTGACGTCAATAAGTTTCCTTGTTCAAAATCGCCCGTTTGAGCTCTGATTTTTTCTAACGCAGAAAAGGATCGCAAATGCTCAGTTTAGACATTTCGCAACTTTTAACCATGGGGAGGGCCCTAAACAGGGTAGTGGAGCTCACATTAACGTTCAAAAACCTCAGAAAGTGAAAATTTCATGCCATGGGACCTTTAAATCATTTTCTGCCATAATGTGTTTTTTTTTCATATGTAGTGTGTCTTGGCTTCACCGTGTTGTCTGTGCACATCAGATGGAGCTGCTAATTGTAATTTCAGTGTTTATTTTTTCAGTCAATAACAGCAAATAGAATCATCAAATCAATTAAATGGACTAGGTTTGAGAAAAGAAACTGGAGCTTCATCAGTGAAATGGACATTGGGGCTGGTCTAAACAGTGTCCTAAGGACAGGAGTTTGTTTACACAGACAATAACCCAGGCTTGTTGTTTACAGTAAGGAGTCAATGTCAAGTCCACTGTCCTGCCCTGAACTGTGAGCGGTCACCCGAGTCCTGTTTTACTCAATGGTCCATGGACCTAATGACATATGGTTCAGTCACTTACAGATTAATAACATTCTCTGACTCTGTTGTGTTTTTGGATCTGAAATACGAGCAATTCTGGTATAAGTTTAGCAGTCAATGTCTCAGTCTTCTCTTGAATTTTTTCTGGATTTGTTTCAATGAGCAATATACTGACTCATGGTTGAAAAAACATTATCCAGTCAACAAACATATCCAGTTAAATACATTTTGCAATAAAAAACAAATAAAATACAAATAATCCTCAGAAAAAGTTCAGCCCTAATGTTTTTGTTTTTGTGTTTAAAGTAATAAGTAATTCAAATAATTTTGTGTCATGTATAGAGTAAACAGAGTTAGTTCTTACTTTAGGCACTGGTGAAGCTGCAGGTTTGATACTAAATAATGATCTTTTGTCATCTTCATCCTCATCTTCAAAGAGCAGTGCTATTCTCTGAGACTTCATTTGACTGTAACACAAACAGAAAAACAGATTTTAGTGAAATAATTGCAATACATCATAAGAGGTCAGAGTTTAATAAGCACATTATGAGCAAAATTAAGACTTGAAGTCATAATATTTTCATTATAACTTATTGAATTTTATTAGTTAACGTGTCTAGAATTAAACGTCATTACAACAAAGAGTTTTTTCATTTGTATCAAAATAACTACTTGACGTTGCAGAATTCTTCATGTATCAATCATTAAGAAAATAAAATAGGAGAACGAAGTAAGTACAGAGCAGTGAGCGTGAAAACTCTGGTTGATCAGCAATACGGCGTCTTGAAAATAAGTATTTAAAGATTACATGTACAGATCACTTTAAATACAAATTCAAGAGGATAAATGAGACGGGGAACCAATATGACATGGTTAAAAGCTCTGAAAAGTTGATTTTGCATAATAGGTCTGCTTTTCACAATTGACCTTTAGTAAACATTTTGTAAACTTTACATTGTGTCTTATATACAGTAATCCCTCGTTTATCGCGGGGGTTAGGTTCCAGAAATAACCCACAATAAGAGAAATCCGCGAAGTAGGACAACTTTACATTTTACAATTATTGTACATGTTTTAAGGCTGTAAATGCATCACCACACACATTATACACTTTTCTCAGACTGGAATTAACCTTTTCTCACATTTCTCTCTCGTTTAAACACTCAAACTTTCATAGATTTTCAACAAAATGTGGTTGTGGTTGTGTGGGTGCAACCACCTGTGCCTTAACACCAGTAAGACAAAGGAGCTGGTGATGGACTTCAGGAGGAGACCACTACCTCACTCATCGGTGAACATCCAGGGGCAGGACATAGAGACTGTGGACAGTTTCAAGTACCTGGGTGTTCACTTCAACAATAAACTGGACTGGTCCCACAACACCGACGCCCTGTACAAGAAGGGCCAGAGTCGCCTCCACCTCCTGAGGAGACTGAGGTCCTTTGGAGTGTGCAGGCCAAGACTTTTTATGACTCTGTGGTGGCCTCTGCTCTCCTCTACGCTGTTGTCTGCTGGGCCCTGAGCAGCACAGAACGGGACAGGAAAAGACTTAATAAGCTGGTCAGGAGGGCCAGCTCTGTCCTGGGCTGTCCTCTGGACCGTGTAGAGGAGGTGGCTGAGAGGAGGGTGCTGGCCAAACTCACGTCCATCATAGACGACACCTCTCACCCTCTGCACCGGACTGTAGAGGAGCTGAGCAGCTCCTTCAGCAGGCGACTGAGGCACCTCCAGTGCAAGAAGGAGCGCTACCGCAGATCCTTCATCCCAGCCGCCATCAGACTGTATATTCTAATATATAAGCCAGACGTGCAATATCCTCTTTTCCATGTTGATGCTTGTATTGTTATTATCATTAATATTATTACTATTTCCATTATTATTATTATTACTACTTATTATTATTACTATTTTTATTATTACTTACTTGATCCCATTCTTGCCTGCATGCACTTTCTTTCTTGTTCAAATGTCTTGGAGCTACTGTGGCAAGTAAATTTCTCCTGTGTGAGATCAATAAAGTCTTATCTTATCTTAATAGAAACGCGTGGGGGGAGACACGGCCCCGGAAGCCCCACCGGACGTGCGAGGAGCACTGCCACATCCCGGGACGCGACGCGCACCAACCCCTTGGAGAAGTGCGCAACACGTGCACCCCTCATCGTGGTCAAATCCGTGACAGAGCAGCGTGACCAGTGCGAGACCGCGCGTACACTGGGGCTGCGAGCACGAGATCGAACCGCGGCGCCCGGACCATGCCTCCCCCTCAGGACCGCGTCCTCGCAGCCCGAGCCACAAACCGAACACGCACAAACGAACGCAAGAGCCGCACGAAACCAGCAAAGAGCCGCACGGGGTGATTTAATCCTGGTTTAGACCTGGTCTAGTCCTGGTTTAGCCCAGGTCTAGACCTGGTCCAGTCCTGGTTTATTCCAGGGCCAGTCCAGGTTTAGACCGAGGGATCACTGTAACTGTAAATTCTCAGCCTATTAATAACTAGTAGGCAAAACTCTACATCAAACTCTTGTAGTACTGACCTTGACTCTTTAGGGGGTGCAAACAGGTCATCCTCATCATCAAACAGACTGCTCTTTTGAGGAGCTTTGACACTGGGCAGACTGGAGGGGGCGCTCACACTCGACTTCATCCCACTCTTTGGCGCTGATTTCTCCGTGCTCTTCGGACTCAACCACTGGTCCTGAGAAAAAAAAGGTATAAAAATGTGTAAAGGAAAAATAATTTGTTTATTCTAATTTGTAAGAATAATGTTGCGTACCTCGTCGTCACTGAAGAGGGAGCTGGACGTGGCCTTACTGGTCTGTGGAGTAGAGGCTTGAGTTTGGTGTGCTTTAGGTTTAGATTTAGAGGCAGACGCAAACAAGTCCTGCAAAACAGAGAAACAAAAAGACATAAGAAAATGAGTTATTTATCAAATATAATCTTGCTTGAGTGTACAATGGATATAAATTACTAAATTATTTTAGACCAGGTTCAGTACTGATAGTCCTAGATTATTTCCATTTTAGTCCTGGTGCAGTCCTGGTCTTATCCTGGTCTGGTACAATTGTGTTCAAAATAATAGCAGTCCAGCATGACTAACCAGATGAATCGCTATTTTTGGTAGAATTTATATAATTACTTGGCAAATAATTGACTAGTAGGTGTAGTAGAGCCAGAGAAACCAACAGACCCAACATTTATGATATACAGTGCCGTGAAAAAGTATTTGCCCCCTTCCTGATTTCTGTGTTTTTTGCATATTTATCACTCAAAACATTGTCAGATCATCAAACCAATTTTAATATCACACAGAAACAACCCAAGGAAAGACAAAATTCAGTTTTTGAATGATGATTCCATTTATTAGTGCACAAAAAAAATCTAAACCTATCTGGCCCTATGTGAAAAAGTAATTGCCCCCCCTTGTTAAATCACAAACTAACTGTGACTAACCACAGTTTTGAGAAAACTTAGTTCAGTTCTACATGCCACACCCACACCTGATTGTCACCACCTGTGTTGAATCAAGAAATCACTTAAATAGTTCCTGTCAAACAAAGTGAAGTTGGCTACAACATCTCAAGAACAAACACATCATGCCACGATCCAAAGAAATTCAAGAACAAATGAGAAAAAAAAGTGATAGAAGTCTATAATTCAGGAAAAGGTTACAAAGCCATTCCCAAAGCTCTGGGGCTCCAGCGAACCACTGTCAGAGCCATTATTCAAAAATGGAGGAAACTGGGAACAGTTGCAACCCTTCCCAGGAGTGGTCGACCAACTAAGATTACTCCAAGAGTGCGACGACGGCTCATTCAGGAAGTCACAAAAGAACCTAGACGCACATCGAAAGAACTACAGGCCTCGTTGGCCTCAGTTAAGGTCAGTGTTCATGACTCCACCATTAGAAAAACACTGGCCAAAAATGGCATCCATGGAAGAGTTCCCAGGAGAAAACCACTGCTTTCACAAAAGAACACAAAGGCTCGTCTCACCTTTGCCAAAAAGCACCTTGATGACCCTCAAGACTTTTGGAGAAACATTTTGTGGACCGATGAGTCTAAAATTGAACTTTTTGGAAGGTCTGCAGCCCGTTTCATCTGGCGTAAAAATGGCACAGCATTTGATAAAAAGAACATGGTGCCCACAGTAAAGCATGGTGGTGGCAGTGTGATGGTCTGGGCCTGCTTTGCTGCCTCAGGACCAGGACAACTTGCTGTGATTGACGGAAAAATGAATTCTGCTGTTTACCAGAAGATCCTGAAGGAGAATGTCCGGCCATCAGTTCGTGCCCTCAAACTCAAGCGCTCTTGGATCATGCAACAGGACAATGATCCAAAACACACCAGCAAGTCCACCTCTGAATGGCTCAAAGAAAACAAAATTAAGGTTTTGGAGTGGCCAAGTCAAAGTCCGGATTTAAATCCGATTGAGATGCTGTGGTGTGACCTTAAACGGGCAGTTCATACAAGAAAACCCTCCAATATGGCAGAATTGAAACAATTCTGCATAGAAGAGTGGGCCAAAATCCCTCCCCAGCGGTGTGAAAGACTCATCACCAATTATCGCAAACGTTTGGTTACAGTTATTGCTGTCAAAGGAGGCTCAACTGGCTATTAGATTAAGGGGGCAATTACTTTTTCACATAGGGCCAGATAGGTTTAGATTTTTTTTGTGCACTAATAAATGGAATCATCATTCAAAAACTGAATTTTGTCTTTCCTTGGGTTGTTTCTGTGTGATATTAAAATTGGTTTGATGATCTGACAATGTTTTGAGTGATAAATATGCAAAAAACACAGAAATCAGGAAGGGGGCAAATACTTTTTCACGGCACTGTACATGCTTCTGAGTCTGTGTAATTGAATAATAAATTGAAAGGGGCATGTTCAAAATAATAACAGTCTGGAGTTCAATCAGTGAGCTCATTCGTTATGTGAAGAAACAGGCGTCATTCAGGTGGCACTTATTTAAGGATGAAGCCCGTACATGTTATACATTCAGTGCTCTCTGAAAACCTGAGAAAGATGGGTCGTTCCAGACATTGTTCAGAAAAACAGCCTGCTTTAATTAAAATGTTGATTGGAGAGGGGAAAACATTTAAAGAACTGCAGAAATTGATAGGCTGCTCAGCTAAAATGATCTCCAATGCGTTAAAAAATGCTCAAGACTCACCTTTTTAAAACTGCTTTTAATGGTTCTTAATGTTTAATGCTTTGTCTGATTGCTTATTGTTTTATTACCTGTTTCATTACTGATTTTACCGTCTGTACAGCGTCTTTGAGTGTCTTGAAAAGCGCTTTATAAATAAAATGTATTATTATTATTATTATTAAATGGAAAGCAAAACCAGAGAGACGTGTAAGAAAAAGGAAGACTACCATTCCAATGGATCAAACAATAGCCAGAATGGCAAAGACTGAGCCAATGATCAGCTCCAGGGAGATCAAAGACAGTCTGAAGTTACCTGTGAGTACAGTGACAATTAGAAGACACTTGTGTGAGGCTAATCAGTAAGAAGCCCCCGCAAAGTCCCACTGTTAAAAAAGACATGTACTGAAGAGGATTCAATTTGCCAAAAAACGTGTGGACTGGCCTAAAGAGAAATGGAGAAACATTTTGTGGACTGATGAAAATAAGATTGTTCTTTTTGGGTCCAAGGGCCCAGACAGTTCGTCAGACGACCCCCAAACACTGAATTCAAGCCACAGTTCACTCTGAAGACTGTGAAGCATGGTGGTGCAAGCATCATGATATGGGGCTGTTTCTCTTACTATGGGGTCGGGCAGATTTATCACATACCAGGGATCATGGATCAATTTGCTTATATTAAAATACTTGAAGAGGTCATGCTGCCTTTTGCTGAAGAGGAAATGCCCTTAAAATGGATGTTTCAACAAGACAACCATCCCAAACACACCAGTAAGCGAGCAGTAACTTTGTTCCTGACCAACAAAATAAATGTTATGGAGTGGCCAGCCCAATCCCCGGACCTTAATCCAATAGAAACCTTGTGGGGTGACATCAAAAATGCAGTTTGAGGCAAAACCAAAAAATGCAGAGGTATTGTGGAAGGTTGTCAAATCATCTTGGGCTGGAATACCTGTTTCACAGGTGCCAGAAGTTGGTCAACTCCATGCAGCACAGATGTGAAAGGTCCCATGGCATTACATTTTCACTTTCTGAGGTTTTTGAACGTTAATGTGAGCTCCCCTACCCTGTTTAGGGCCCTTTCATGGCTAAAAGTTGTGAAATGTGTAAACTGAGCATCTGCGATCCTTTTCTGCGTTTGAAAAAAAGACAGCCCAAACGGGCGATTCTGAACAAGGAAACTATGTGATGTCACATTGAAGAAAAAATGCAAATGGAGTTCCACCTCCCGTCTGGATATCTACCCACCGTCACGGCCAGAGTTTGGACCGCAAACGAGCTACGCAATGCAAGATGCGTTTTTTAAATTTGCCTGGAGGCACGTGAGTGTTTCCAGGCTCGGATGTCCTTTATCCGAGCCTCTGGACCTCTGAAACAGCAGTGGTTTAATTTTATTTTCTGTGAAAATGTGTTTTTTTCATTGAAACGCCTCTCCTTTCTTCCTTCGCGCATAAAATGCGGAAGTGGAGCCAGCGCACAGCGCACCGCTAAAACGAGGAAAGAGCGGAGAGTTTGGCCACACCCCCACCCGCTGCTCTGGCCTGTTTCTGTCCTCCTCATTTGCATTCAAGCAACAACGCCCATAATGAGGTGTTCAGAGACATATTTTTTGACCCTACCTGTGTTCATGGGTCTTTCTCATGCACTAAGTGTTGATTTTGAAGAAGGATTCATTTACAGTATTAGGGAACCATTAAGGCGCCATATAAAAGCATCAAGAAGTACCATGTCATGGGATCTTGAAGCAGTTCTCAAAAAACATGGTTATACAACTAAATATTAGTTTACTCATTCACAAGAATGCTAAATCTTTACTTTTTAAAAGTTTGTAATGAATAATGGAGATACTTTTCTGAACAGCCCAATATATTTGTTTATTTCTGTAATAAAAGTAATTTTCTGTAATGTAATTAAAATATTGATACATGTCTTGTCTTGTTTTAATGTAAAATATAATGTACAGAGTTCCCAATGAACGGAAATTTAAAAAAAAGATTTTGTAAATAAGGATTTTGAGCTTTTAAGCACTACTTGTGAAGCCAGCTTGAAGTTAATAAATTTGAGAATAACTCTATACGGTCAACTGGTTTGAATTACTATGAAACAGTGCATTTTAGGCCAGAATAATATGTACAACTGTAGAGCTGACGAAGCCTCTCGGATGAGCGGCGAAACGTTTTCAACCAAACATACTTTGTCCAGTTGACAAATTGAACTTCTCCTTTTATCATGGATTCTACCTGGACAACTGAGGGACTTTTCACGCATACAACTGTATTATATTGCTCTCAATGTAATATTATTTTAACCCTAGGTATTACTACAAAGAGCCTCATGCAAAATAAAGGAGTGAGCGTTCTACCTCTTCATCCTCGTCATCAAATAAGGACACTGCTGGTTTCTTGGTCTTGGTCTGGCTCTGGGTCTCAGGTTTAGAATGACTCTTAGGGACTGATGGGAAGATCTGACAAAGCATAAACAGGTACATTATAATGAAGCACCATTCTGAGTCCCACCTGTATACATAGTTAAGCTTCATTCACACACAGTTCCCGAACGTTACCATAACACTTGCACTGACCTCCATTCACACAGTTAGACAGTCTCACCTGGGAGTCCTCATCGTCTGAAAACAAGCCCCTGGACTGAGACTGCATTGTGGGCTTTGTAGAAGGCTTTTCAACCTCTGGGGCTATTCCATTCTGTTAAACACAAACAAATAATAAGTACAATCCCTCAGTCATTCAAGCAGAATCCATGGCAAAAGGAGAAATTCAATTTGTGAACTGGACAACGGTTGACCAAATAAACTTTTGTCCAGGTGACAAATTGAATTTCTTTTGCCAAACAAATCAATGTATCATCATGGATTTTTGTCTTTTAGCTAGGTCAATTAAATTACACTACAGTCAGTGTGAAATGTCCCTGAGTAATTTTTCACATAATTGTTCAGCCCACTATTGATACTTTGCAGTGAAATCACTTTCATCTCAGCATGCATTAGCAAACACTATCAAATAAGTTTTAAGTCTGAAAACTCAAGAAAAAAAACAAACAAAATGGATTTAAACACCACATATTTAGGAGCCCGTGATCAATACGAGTGTTCATGGTCCTGCCTTGTGACTGTAATGTTATTTCAGAGGGACTTGTTTAATAGCACAAATCACCTCACCTTTTGTAGTTGCAGCCAAGTTGGTTCTTTATGGTCAAGTTGTGTTCAAACTAAGCTCAGAATGAAGTCTAACTCGAGAAAAAGTGCTTCAGACAGAGCAGTACCTACAGTTAGCATCACAGCCCCAAAGAATATTGATGACATCAGCTGCAAAGTATCAATACAATATGTTCACTATTCTATATATAGTAATAGTATTTCAGAATATATTGAGTGCTTCAACAGTGGTATATTATGTCTAGGAGCTCCTTACATGTACTTTTCTCACTGCTTTTTAAAAATGTTTTGGTCTCTCAAGCTTGACATTTCATAAAGCCAAAATTGATGGAGACAGACTTCCCGCTGTGAGGACCGACCTCAGCTGGAGCCTTGTGTTAAAGCTGCTTTGTTTGGCATATAAAACGTGTTGTGTGGTGTTTTGCAGTGAGGAGAGAGACCGGAGCTTACCTGTGTGTCCTCATCATCTGAAAATAGGCCAATGCTCTGAGGCTTCTGAGGCTTCTGAGGCTGTGGAGCAGGTTTTGTAACTTCTGGAACAATCCCGTTCTGCAAATACGCAAATAAAACTTTAAACTATATGTATGCGCAAAGATGATTTCATTTAACGGTCCATTATGTAACTTTTCTACATGTTTGAATGCATGGAGATGTAATTAGTTAAAGATATAAAGGCTATATTAACATAAATTGACTTTTGAGCTGTCAGCCACGTTAGAATGTCATTACCACCTCAAAAACATACCAGGAGTTGTATTTTGTTTCATTCACACATTTGAGTAACCCTGCATCATTAGTCTGTCTACATCCCCAAAGCTCAAAATGCTCTGTTCTACCTTGTGATGTCACAAAGTGGTTATTTTCAATTTAACAGCTACCTTTTACCTTTTGTTCAGTGGATTCCAGATCATCTAAATGATTCTAGTGAAGGTGTATGGATTTAAAAACAGCGCAGCACTTCCTGTATTACCACATGACATCATGCTGTATCTTCCATTGCACATTTTTGAGGCACACTGCACATTTTTTTCTGTAAATAGGTATTTATTTATTCTGTTGCACTGCTTTCAGATTTTAGATCTTAGATTTTAGTTTTTAGATTTACATTTTTGTCTTAGATAGTTTTTGTTTTGTCTTTGTATTGTATTCTGTACACTTTTTTTCTTTTTTGCACTACCTGGTCAGAGAGAAATGAAATTTGGATTCACTGTATGTTGAACACATATGGCAGAATCGACAATAAAGCTGACTTTGATCGTTGATCTCTAACAAGGTTGAACAGAGTGTTTTTTTTCTTTTTAGAGAAGCGCTGAGAGGAGAAGAAGAAAACACAACTCCAGGTATGTATCCAGTTATGGGTTTATATGGGACAACAGCAAAAAGAAGAAGTGAGTTAGTTGAAGTTTTGGTATTTTGGTATCTGTAAAAAGGCAGATTAAACACATGATTCACAAGTATACTTAATCTTAATTAATCTGCTTTTTCTGCATAAATATATTTAGTGTTATTATCTGTTATTTTTACATAAACTACCCCTGCCTGTCTTATGCGTTTGGATCAGATACACTTACACATAATAGTTTCGAGATTTTTTGCCACGCCCCCTTTTTAATCGCCCAATCAATCGGCAGGACATGTATTTACTGCAACAAAAATTTCTTACAGCGCCAGTTAAAGGGACAGTGTGTAAGATTTTTACCCGTTAATTACTGAAATTGAAGATACCCATTCAAAAATACATTGTTTTCCAAGCCTTTTCACTTCCATCATGAAATCAAAGTATTCTTTTGGACTTAGATATAGTCACATAAAAGGGGGATCTTCCCCATGCAGAGGCAGCCATTTTGAATACGAGAGCCGCAGAAGGACATTTGGGCTCATCCTTCGGCAAGGCTCGTGGTTTTGGATAAACAACACAAGCATGCTGCCGGATCAGACGTCGTAATGGATCTAACACGTGTTTTGGACTAAATTGTTTTACTGGATTTTATTCGCTGGATCCTTACGGACAAATTGAGAGCAAGTTTATGGTGAAATACAGAGTTTGACCTGTGCAAAGCATTCTAAGGTAAGCTAACCTCGTTTTGTGCTTTTCCGTATAAAAGCCCCATGTGCTTGGGGAGTGATTGTTGTGCAGGGAAATGAATTGCATAGTCAAAAAGAGGAGACTGTAAGGTTTCATTTGATGTGTAGAGTGTCATGGTACATGATCGGGAATGTGTGTTTTCATGAGAAAAAAAAAAAACGGGACCGCGTTTTATTTATACAGTAGCGGCACGCGGCTCATGCGCGCGCCCGGGTGACCCTCGAGGTCTGCTGTAGCTAAAACAGAAAGTGCAATAGCACCATCCACCTATGCACCATGAATCCTACACACTGGGGCTTTAATATACAAAGATTTGTTTATCATTTTGCTAGACGAGACTACATTTAGGTTAATTTGGAGTACTCGGTATAACAGTGCTGAGTTCAGACCTCCTCAGATCTCTGTGGCTCCTCGCTGGTGGAGGGGAGGTGCTTCTTTAGGCCTTCAGACAGAAGGGTCTTTGTCCCAGGACCAAACAGAGACACAGCCCCAGCAGGCATCTGAAACAAACACGAGGGAGAGACATGCTTCTTTTGGGAGTTTGAAAAGGTCCTATATTCTACTACACTGACTTTGCTGTTACATAAAAATGTGCCCTTATCAGACACATGACTACTTGAGTCTTTTTTTTTCTCTTGCCGCTCGAGCGTTCAAAACACTGGTCACAAAGTCTCCAGTGTTTGAAAGTCCATTCACATTTATTATAGCAGCTTATATATTGCCAATATCAGGCCAATACGTAGACTTCTTAGCATATCTGCTATCGGCCTTAAATCTCCAGTGAAAAAAAAAAATACACACAAAGCTATGAAGAGATAACTGCACCAAATGTGGTACACACCTCTCTTAATGGTTTGTGGTAAGAAGGGTTTTGACTTTGTAGTAGATTTGATTGACATAATCTGAGAAAAATAATCAAAATTCTCTCAAAAATGGGGCGACAGTAGCTCAGTTGGTAGAGCGTTTGTCTACTGATCCAGGGGTTGGCGGTTCGAATCCCGCTCTTGACGGGTTGACCATGTGTGATCCCAGGTCCCGTTGTGCTGCCGTTGGGCCCTTAAAGGAAAATTAACGTTTTTTTACAATCTGAGCCTTCTTTCGGCAATAAAACAAGTAGTTTTACTCACCCATAGCAGTTTGGTGTCAATTGGAGCAGTATCGCAGAACTTATGTTGAGCCGTTCTGTTCTACTAATGATCCTGTATCCGTTAGCGTGAGTGCTCGGGGCCACTGTTCCCTCTAAGGTGCGCGCGTGCGCAATTGCGCACTGCCCAGACGTTCAGTGCGCACATCAAATCCTTTTCAGCGCATAAAATAAAATCTAACCTGAACTCAGCGCTGGTTTGACACACGGAATCCAGTCTGATAGATTCAGTTTGCACATGTGAATGTGCACATGCGTTAGGGACAAGCCAACTACAAACAGATTCATTTCGATCGCATTTCGCTCGCTTCCTTCAGTAAGAGTTGTCGTGCGCATCGCCGTGGGTCAGAGCGGCAGGTCCGCACCAGCCGACGGGAGCGCCGCCCGCACAGAAGAGACAGGTAGAGCCATAATGTAATCCTCGGCTGTTTTCTTTGTTTCTGTCCAAGCCATAGGTTTTTGTGAGCAAAAAGACGGGACTTTCTGTGTGAAGTGTGAATCCCCTCCCCAGAGCGTTAAACCACAGAGCTCTGTCACTCTCACAAAATTACTTAAACTGGGTAATGATTAAAAAGCATGATATAAACTGATAAATCATTATTTTGAGAAAGAACCATCTTATAGTGTCCTGTCCTACAATCATCCCTAAAAAATCTGCAACTACATGTAGGCTATATTTATCAAGCTGAAAAAATCTCTCTTCATGTGGTTTTACAGGTTTATACACAGGTATATACACAGGTTATTTTTCAAAATATTGTAATGTTCAATGTTTCACTGACCCTCACACTGACATACAACATGTACAAAGTTCATGAACAGATTTTTGAGAAGTGGACCAAAAAAATCAGTTATATTAAAAGTAATCTAACAGAAATAACAGCAGTAATTTGATTCATAAGCTATGTAACTTGCCATGATCTCTGGTGTGATACTGGTGTGGCCACAGTGTGCATGTCGGATGTTGCTCACAGGAGTCCAAGGAACGCTCAGGGAGTTAGTGTGTTTGCTCAGACACATGAAAAATTAGGGGGAACATTGCTCGGGGCACTGATTTGCGGTGTCCAAATAACACAAACTTTAGCACTTTTCAAATCACAGAAGATCGCTGTGTCAGGGTAGACTTTTAGTAGATTCCAAACTCGGCCTGAAACCCGATATCGCAACAGAAAAGTAAAGTTCAGAGCGGCGTTAGCTTCTTTCGGACTAGCGGTGTTTACAAAACAGCTGAGTTCACGCATGCGCACTGTCCTCTCTGATGACGTCATCAAATGAAACTATAGCTGCATATCGGGTTTCAGGCCGTTTTGGAAACCACTAAAACTCTACCCTGACACAGTGATCTTCTGTGATTTGAAAAGTGCTAAAGTTTGTGTTATTTGGAGACTGCAAAGCAGTGCCCCGAGCACTCACGCTAACGGGTACGGGATCATTAGTAGAACAGAACGGCTCAACATAAGTTCTGCGATACTGCTCCAATTGACACCAAACTGCTATGAGTGAGTAAAACTACTTGTTTTATTGCCGAAAGAATATCGGCAATAATTATCGCCCTCAGTGTCTGCGGACACTGGTAGCCCCCATGGCAGAAGTACATCAAGGTTGTGATATGGGCCATTCTCCCGTGGACCCACCACCTGCGGGAGGATTCATGGGGGCTGGTGCATTGTGTTTCTGGGCAGCGGATCTGCTTGGACTGCTGCCCCCACGACCCAGAAATGGAAAAAGCGGAAGAAGATGGATGGCTCAAAAATATTGGCAGAGCTTATTGGCCATGGGTTGGTCTTAATTCTAAATAACCGATACTGGCATCGGCTGTGGAAAAAGCCCACATCGGTCATTCTCTATTATCTGCCCCCAAAAATCCAGCCCAGATCTGGGATGAGCTCAGGCATGGGTCAACGATGAAGCAGCAGCTATTGTTTAGTCCATTACGTCTTTCTGACCTGATTCTTATAGTCAGACCTGTATTTTACATCATACCTTGATAAGTTAGAAAGAAACTAAAATGCAGAATGTGGGGATCCCAAGATTTTCAGGTTAATCAATCAGTTACTTCCCAACACTGTCCATGAATGTTTTTTGATAAGAAAACAAAAGTAAAAAGGCTCAAAACATTTTACATGCGTCACTATCAGGGCATAAGAGGTGATAAAGTACCTTCTTCTCTGGAGGCTTCACTTGTGGTTCCTCTACTTCTTTCTTGCTCTGAGAAGTGGAGCTGGACTTGTGACTGAACAGGTCTCCATCTTCATCCTCATCATCGAACAGATCCACAGCCTTTTTAGGTTTGGGCTTCTCCTTTACTGCTGGAAAAAAAAGACTGTTTAAGGAATTCTATACCGGGACAAAATCTGTTTATTTGACTTATGCCTTTGACTGAGAAGCATAGAATATAGCTGCAGCTAAATTTGAATTTCCCTCTGAATCAATGAAGTATCTATTTATTTATTTTATTTATTCTTTATTTAATAGGGACAGTGCATATTAATGAACATCTGCAGCATTGCAGTGTAAATATGCCAGATTATAGCAAGAATGCTAATTTCCATCTGTTGTCCCTAGGCAGGTGACACCACAGCAAAAACAATAAAACAATGACAATTGACAATAACACAAACATTAAAACATTAAAACATTAAAACATTAAAACATTAAACATTAAAACATTAAAAATGTTCTATCTATCTATCTATCCATCTGTCCAACTATCTTAGGCAGTATGAAACAACCAAGAAGTGTCTTTAAAATCTAAAATCTCACAAATTGATATAATTGGAAGACTCAAGATTAGGGATGTAACAATAACCTCAAAATCCTCAAAGGTCTTACAATAATATCGTGGACCATCACAATATACCAAAATCTCAGGGCAGACAACATGAAGAAATAAATGTTATACACATGTGGACAAAATTGTTGGTACACTTCAGTTAATGAAAGAAAAACTCACAATGGTCACAGAAATCTGACAAAAGTAATAATAAATAAAAATTCTATGAAATTTAACCAATGAAAGTCAGACATTGCTTTTCAACCATGCTTCAATAGAATTATTAAAAAAATAACCTCATGAAACAGGCCTGGACAAAACTGATGGTACCCCTAGAAAAGACTGAAAAATAATGTGACCAAAGGGACATGTTACTCCAAAGTGTGTCCACTAATTAGCATCAGAGATGTTTACAGTCTTGTTCTCAGTCAGTGGGCCTATATTTAGGGCTACAGGTCGTCACTGTGCTGTTTGATGACTGGTGTGTACCACTCAACATGGACCAGAGGAAGCAAAGGAAAGAGTTGTGTCAGGAGATCAGAAAGAATATTATAAACAAGCATGTTAACCCCTTACAGTGGAGGGCCTTTTTTGAGCAATTGTCCCTAAAAAGACCTCTCCAAATTAAAATCATACCTGTTATTGAAGTATATGGATTATATACAAATGTTTGGTCTCTGTGTAAAGGTAACATTCTCTAGTTTTACCCTCAGCATTTACATTCACTCCAAATGTGATTGGAAAAAAGTTACACACCTTGGAACACCAAATAAAAAGTGTTTTTTTTTTTTTTTAAATCCTCGCCTAATTTTTTTGTGAATATAAAAGGTGTGTATAGCTGCTGTTCATAGCTGAGGCCTAAAGTACACTATCTTTCAATACAATAAGTTGTTGACCACTCAAATTTCAAATTGGGAATCAATAGCTGTAAAAATAAACTTTTTACTCCACTTTTTGTTATACTTTGTCCAGGCGTTTTACACAGGGATCGTGCTTTTATCCAAACCTATCCAAACCTATCCAAATTGGAAACATTTAGAAAACGTTTAATAACTTTTGACTCATTCAACCTACAGACATCATTGAGGGCTCTACTGAAAGCTTACAACTAGAGGAATCCATTTCTGCACACAAGGTCACTATATTGTGTCCCTGAGAATTACATTCTATAAAAAAGTGTTTTTTTCAATCAAAAATAGACCAAACAAGTGTTGAAAATTAAAATATGTATTGAAAAATTCTATAACACTGCACACTGTATACATTTTCAAAAAACCATGGACACTAAACGTTACACACATATTTACAGGTATTTACACACTAAGAGTCTGGTGTGTGCCACTGACTGTAGCAGTCCCTTGTTTGAATAAAGCAGAGTGCAGTGTCACAGGTAGAACATTTTACAGCTGTCTTTGACTGAGATCTTCTACACTTCAGCCTGCCATTTGTGCGGTCACCACTGCTGCCCATCCGTTCTTTGTTGCTCTGGTCGTGGTAGGGCTCCTTATCTGCAGAAGAAATGCAGTACATGCTTTATTTTTCACTATACATAATTATTTTCTGATCAGTTGGGCTTTATTGGTACACAGTGATGACACTAGTAAGAAAAACACAAAAATATAAAAAGCTCAAAGCTCAAAATATGCTTTCTAAAATTTTATTTTCAAAGATCAAAGATCAAAGTCAGCATTATTGTCAATTCTCCCATATGTGTTCAACATACAGTGAATCGAAAATTTGTTTCTCTCTGGCCAAGTAGTGCAAAAACACAGTGTACAAAATACAATAAAGACAAAACAAAAACTATCTAAGACAAAAATCTAAATCTAAAAACTAAAATCTATTCTTATTTATTTTCTTATTTATTTTATCTAAACACCCAATAAATAATAGTAGGTCTATTTTACAAAAAGTGATCTAAATGCAGAAAAAAATCTAATGTTTATTGTTTTCTTTTTATTCAAATACTACATCAAATACATAATAATAAAATGATACTTACACATCCAGAAGGACATCCTTCATAAACAACGCCTCCACACACTCTTCAAATCAACAAGAAAGGCGGAAGACGCATGACGCACCGTTTACGCACAGTTTACGCACGGACCGCAGCTTCGCGTTACGCAGCTGCTTCACGTGGAACTTGTTGTGAAAGGCCTAACTATATGTCTCCCTGTTCAGCTCCTCATTGGCTGTGCGCCTGAACTGTCAATCATCCTGTGTAACCTAACTTGTTGACTCAGCAAGGGCGGAACTCTTAGTTGATATTTAGCGGTGCGCCACACTTCTCTAGACCAGCCCAGACTGCTCCTTTATGGCCAATCTAACTGTCAATCTGAAGTTTAACCTTGTGTTTAGCTGCTGCAAGCGCGGTTTTAGTGAGGAAAGATATATTTTATATATGATTTAGGCTAAAGAAGTGGAAAAAAAACACCGGCGCTTATGTAAGTTGGGAAGACTTTCGCTGTCGTATTGGATCTAACACGTGTTTTGGACTAAATTGTTTTACTGGATTTTATTCGCTGGATCCTTACGGACAGATTGAGGCCAAGCTTATCGTGAAATATAAATATAAAAATAATAATATGTCTGACCTGTACAGAGCATTCAAAAGTAAGCAAAGTAACAAACCTCGTTTTGTGCTTTTCCGTATAAAAGCCCCATGTGCTCGGGGACTGATTGTTGTGCCGGGAAATGAATTACATAGTCAAAAAGATGAGACTGTAAGGTTTCATTTGATGTGTAGATTGTTATGGTACACATTCGGGAATGTGTGGTTTCATATGGAAAGAAAAAAAAAAAACAATGAACGGGACCGTGCACAGGCCGTCCACAGCGTAAGAGGTAAAGGTTGTAAGACCATCTCCAAGCAGCTTGATGTTCCTGTGACTACAGTTGCACATATTATTCAGAAATTTAAGATCCATGGGACTGTAGCGAACCTTCCTGGACGTGGCCGCAGGAGGAAAATTGATGACAAATCAAAGAGCGTAGAAAAACTTCTAAAGAGATTAAAGGTGAACTTCAAGCTCATAGAACATCAGTGTCAGATCGCACCATCTGTCGTTGTTTTGAGCCAAATAACCAAGCACAGTCAATTCCCGTGATCCGCAGACAGCGGCATAAGCATAACATTTTTCATAAATTTACTGCCAATGTCCATAATCTCAGATCTCTTCCAAAAGCACACTCATCACAAATTCCTGTCGCTACTCAGTCCCAGCTAACTTTAAACATGGCCCTTTTAAATGTCCGCTCTCTGCTAAACAAGTCCTTTATTGTTAATGACCTGATTCTAGACCACAAACTTGACTGTTTCTTTTTAACTGAAACGTGGTTAGGTGCAGACGCACCAGCTGTTCACAGAGGCCTCACCACCCACTTTTAACTTTGCATTTTCAACTAGAAATGGTAAAAGGGGAGGTGGCACTGCTTCTATATGTACAAACACTCTGGCCTCCAAACCTATTTTATTGAACAATTTTATGAGTTTTGAATATCATTCAATTGTTTTTAGCAACCCTCAAATTTTATGTGTCACCATATACAGACCACCAAGAAAATGCAACAGTTTTCTCAGTGAGTTTTCTGAGTTTCCATCTATTCATTTAATATGATTATTATAACCGGTGATTTTAACTTGCACATAGATAACCTTCCAGATCCTCTGGCAAATGAATTTTTTAATGTTCTTGATTATATGGATTTTACTCAACACGTCACGTGACCAACTCACAACAGGGGGCACACTCTGGATCTGGTCATTACTTATGGCCTGACCACTAGGGTGTCCTCTGTTGCCGACCTGGCTGTGTCTGACCACTACTGTGTTTTTTAATATCACTGGTTGTATACAGAGGGAGACCTCTGTGAGGACTGTGAGGAAGCTGCAGCAAATTTTGTCGAGGTTTTAGAGAAAAATCCGTCAATGGTTTTATCTGCCTCCTGTGATTCCATTATTGACGATTTTAACAGCAGACTGCGGTCAGCCCTAGATCTGGTTGCTCCACTCAAAACCAAAAGCATTAAAACCAAATTAAAACCTCCATGGATGAATGAAGATCTGAGAAAATCCAAGAGAGAGTGCCGGAGGGCAGAACGCAGATGGAGAAAAAACAAAACAACAATAAACCACCAATTACTCATTAATCAACAACAATCACAACAATGCTACAAGGAATGCAAGAAATCATTACTTCTCCACAATAATCACCAACCACAAATATAATTCAAAAGTTCTTTTCTCAACCATTGAAAACATTTTAAACCCCAATTCTAACACATTTTGCTTGACTCCAACTGACTCTCTCTGTGAGCAGTTTGCTGACCACTTCATGGGACAAGATAAAACACTATCAGATGTGATATTTTATCTCGTCAAAGCTCTGTTTCTGACACACCTGAGTGTTTGCCTCGACCAGAGAAAACACTGGACAGTTTTGCCCTGGTTAATGCTGGGATGCTTGACAAGGTCTTCTCTTCAGTGAGGCCCACCACATGTCTCTTAGATCCAATCCCCACCCCATTTTTTCAATTCAATTTCATTTTTTCAAAATTCATTTTATGGATCTTTTAGGGATGAACTTTTGGTCATGATGAATTGCTCTCTTCACACAGGGGTCTTTCCTGCTGCCTTCAAAGCGGCGGTGGTGAGGCCCCTGCTGAAGAAGAGCAATACAAATTTTAATGATTTTAACAACTACCGACCAGTGTCCAACTTACCATTTTTAAGCAAGATTTTAGAGAAACTTGTCTTTATCCAACAAAATTTTAGATGATCACAATGGTTGGTGGTTTGGTTTTAGGGTTTGGCACAGAGACTGCCTTGGCAAAAAATGATTTTATAATAAATTGTGATTCACAAAAGGTGACTGTGTTGGTTCTGCTGGATCTGAGCGCTGCCTTTGACACAGCAGACCACACGATTCTTTTAACTCACCTAAAACACCTCGGCCTCTCTGGTGCTGTTCACAAATGGTTCACGTCCTATCTCACACAGACAGAAGATTTATGGTGAGTGTGGACACATGCTCCTCCAAGGTCCATTAAAATTACATGTGGTGTCCCCCAGGGTTCCATTTTAGGCCCTGTGCTTTTTAACTTGTACATGCTTTCCCTTGGCGTCGTCATCAGGAGACATGGAATCCATTTCCACAGCTATGCAGATGATACGCAGCTTTACATTTCCGTGTCTCCTGATGACACCAGGCCAATGCATTCTAGATATCAAATCCTGGATGGCAAGAAACTTTCTCCAGCTTAACCAGGACAAAACTGAGGTTCTAGTCATCGGTCCTGAGGCCCAGAGAGAGAAACTTTCATCAAAACTACAAGCACAGTCTCTTAATCCATCTCGTCAAGTGAAAAACCCGGGCGTAATTTTTGACTCTGAGCTGACTTTTATCCCACACATCAAGAACATCACAAAAATAGGTTTCTATCACCTAAAAAATATAGCCAGAGTTCGCCCTATTCTCTCTCAGGCCAATATGGAAACACTGATGCTTTTGTCACCAGCCGTATAGACTACTGTAATGCCCTGCTCTCTGGTCTTCCCAAAAAGAGGATTTCAGGTTTGCAATTATTACAAAATTCAGCAGCACATGTCCTGACTAGGACCGGAGGGCAGGACCACATTACACTGGTTTTAAAATCTCTGCATTGGCTCCCTGTGAGTTTCAGGATAGATTTTAAGTTCTTTTACTGGTTTTTAAATGTCTTAATGGTCTTGGGCCTTCTTATCTTTCAGAACTGCTTTTACCTTACGAACCTTCACGGACCCTGTGCTCCTCCAGCAGCTCCTGGTCATTCCCAAAGTCAGGACACACACTCACGGAGAGGCATCTTTTCAGAACTACGGCCCTCGTCTATGGAACTGCCTGCTGGAAGACCTCAGGGCTGCAGAGAACGTTCATGTTTTTAAAAAAGGGCAGCACGGTGGCTGAGTGGCTAGCACTCATGCTTCACAACAAGAAGGTTCGGGTCGCCCAGGCCTTTTCGTGTGGAATTGTTCTCCCTGTGTCTGGGTGGGTTTCCTCCAGGCACTCCGCTTTCCCCCACCAACCCAAAACATGCACCATAGGTAAAATCCTCCAGCTGGGGTCCTGACCAAGCCTAAGAAACAAGATCATGTAGATGGTCCCCGGGTCAAATGCAGGACAATTTCTCCTGTGTGAGATCAATAAAAAGCCAATCTTCTAATGTTCTAATCCTTACTCACTGTAAGGCGCTTTGTGTTACACTTTTGTATGAAAAGTGGCCATACCTGCCTGTCAAAGCCTGATCCCGTCAGATCTCAGAAGCTAAGCAAGGCAGGGCCTGGTTAGTACTTGGATGGGAGACCGCTGGGAATTCCAGGTGCCACAGTGGGGCGCCAGTTGCAAAAAACTGTCGCTGTGTCCTTAGGCAAGACACTTTACCCACATTTGCCTAGTATGAAAGTGGCATATGCATGAGTGTTGGAGGTGGTCGGAGGGGCCGATGGCGCAGATTGGCAGCCTCGCTTCCGTCAGTCTGCCCCAGGGCAGCTGTGGCTACAGAAAGTAGCTTACCACCACCAAGTGTGGAGTGAATGAACAATGAACTGTAAAGCGCTTTGGGTGTCATGAAAGGCGCTATATAAATCCAATGAATTATTATTATTATTATTAAAAGCGCTTCATAAATAATGATTGATTGATTGAAAGTGGACTTAATGGGAGACGACCAAGGAGGACACCATTGTTGAAAACAAATCATAGAAAAGCCAGATTGGAATTTCTCAAACTACGTGTTGACAAGCCACAAAGCTCCTGGGTGAATGTCCTATGGACAGATGAGACAAAAATTGAACTTTTTGCCAAGGCTTTTGCCAGTTCTATGTTCACACACGGAAAAATGAAGCATATCAAGATTAGAACACTGTCCCTACTGTGAAACATGGAGGAGGTTATGTTATGTTCCGGGGCTACTTTGCTGCATCTGGCACAGGGGGTCTTGAATCTGTGCAGGATACAATGAAATCTCAAGACTATCAAGGGATTCTAGAGAGAAATGTGCTGGCCAGTGTCAGAAAGCTTGGTCTCAGTCGCAGGGCGTGGGTCACAGGACAATGACCCAAAACACACAGCTAAAAATACCCAAGAATGGCTAAGAGGAAAACACTGGACTATTCTAAAGTGGCCTTCTATGAGCCCTGATCTAAATCCTATTGAGCATCTGAAACATGCCATCTGGAAAAGGCACCCTTCAAACCTGAGACAACTGGAGCAGTTTGCTCATGAGGAGTGGGCCAGAATACCTGCTGAGAGGTGCAGAAGTCTCATTGACAGTTACAAGTTACAATCATTTGATTGCAGTGATTGCCTCAAAAGGTTGTGCAACAAAATATTAAGTTAAGAGTACCATCATTTTTGTCCAGGCCTGTTTCATGAGTTTATTTTTTTTAAATAATTCTGTTGAAGCATGGTTGAAAAGCAATGTCTGACTTTCATTGTTTCAATTTCATAGAATTTTTATTTATTATTACTTTTGTCAGATTCAAGTTATTTCTGTGACCATCGTGAGTTTTTCTTTCATTAACCGACAGGTTAACTGACAGCTCAACCGACCAACAATTTTGTCCATGTGCGTAAGTACTTTGTTAGTCTCCACAAAATATCACAATAAATATTGTATCGTGAGATGCATATCATGAAAATATTATACCGAGAGATTTGGATATCGTTACATCTCTACTAGAAATTTGGTCAATTTTGTTACATTTTAGGTACAATTCTGTAGATTCTCAAAAAAGTCAACCTAAATCATGAAAGTTTACTTGAATTTGATCTCATAAAGCTGGTCACTATTAAACAGCTGAAATGTAACGATTTTACTGTTTGGTGATAATATCCCGCCCAACAAAAATACACAATACATTTGAAATGAATAACAGAGTTATTGGGAATATAAGCTATAAGAACACATGTAAACTGCAACATCATGTAATTTCTTTCTGCTCATGGTCCCTCTTATTACTCATATCAGAGCTTGTTGTTTGCATGTAATTTAAATATTCTTTAATGTCCAGAAATAAGATTATAATCAGATTTTGAGGTTCATGTGAACAAAGCCAGTTACCCATGAGCCCAGTTGAAGAAAAAGCATCATAGTTACCGTATGTTTTGACGGAGTTTACACTGAAGAAGTCATCCTCCTCTTCATCGTCAAACAGCCCTCCTCCCATTGAGGTTTTAGCAACTGGAGTCCCATTCTCTTTACTCTCCATAGGCTCAGTGTTAGGCAGTGAACCAAACAAATTATTCTCTGTGAAAATACATTTATTTAGATTTCTTTTATATATATACAGTGTATATATATATATATATATATATATATAAATATACAGTATATATATATAAATATATATATATATATATACTGTTTTATATATATATATATATATATATATATATACTGTTATATATATATATATATATATATATATATATATATATAATATATACAGTGTATATATATATATATATATATATATATATATATATATATATATATACAGTGTATATATATATATATATATATATATATATATATATAATATATACAGTGTATATATATATATATATATATATATATATATATATATATATATATATATATATATATATAAATATATATATATATATATATAAATATACAGTATATATATATAAATATACAGGATATAAATATAAATATACAGTATATAAATAAATAAATAAATATATATATATATATATATATATATATAGTAATGCACGAATGAAGGGATGAGAATGGGACATACCTGGGAATATTGAAACTCCACCAGCTGGAATCTTCTTTCCAGACTTTGTGGAATCTAAACAGAGAGAAGTTTTTTTTGTTTGTTTGTTTGTTTTTGGTTATTTATTTCTAAGCTAATTTATTTTTTATTTATTTTGCAGGCTTTACAGCATTTCCAAAGTAATGGCAGGACATGTGATGATTTGATATTCACTATCAAGTTTAAATTTTGGTCAAATGCAGTGGCCAATTTTTCCTACGGGGACAATAAAGTGTGACATTTTTTGATAAATATGTGAGCTATAGGTAAGTCTCACCTGTAGATGGCGCTGTTGTTTTTGTGGTGCTATGCATTTTTTCCTCCGTCACTGATGGTTTAGGTGCATCAGAGAAAAGGTCTCCCTGAAATCACAAAATATACATGGCAGTTAGATATGACAAAACCTGTTTTACTATTTCAAAATGAAATTCGCATGCGTGAAGTTCTCATGCAAAAATGCACAAAAGCATATTATGCACATCTTGTAGAAAGGTTCAAGCTGAGGTAGAGTGCTAATAAAGGGATATCTGCTCTACTCCAAGGTCAAATTGATTGAGTGGAGTAGGAGTCATACCTCATCATCATCATCAAATAGGCCCCTCCCCCCACTGAAGAGTCCGCTCTTCACGCCAAACGGAGACAGGTCCTCCACCTCCTCCTCCTCTTCGTCGTCCATCTTTGGAGGCTTGAACATGTCATCACTGTCCTCGTCCGCTGCAGGCCACAGTTATAATTTACTAAATACGACAATGGCTCAGTGGTTAGAGCAGGATCCCCCCCAACCCAAAGATCAGAGGATCAATTCCCGTTTGGGCCAAATTCTGTCAATGTGTCCTTAGGCAAGACACTTCACCCACATTGCCTAGTATGATTGTGGTGTGTGGCTGAATGAATACAAAGAAACTCACATTGAATGAATGAAACACCTACCCTCTGGTTTGGCAGGCTTGGACTCTTTCCGGCTCTTACTCTTCTTAGAGGACAGTGCTTTACAGATGGTGGAAACGCAAGTTGATGAATGTGCACATGCAAAGATGGCTCACATAGTAAATTAAATATCACTCAAACGAGATGAACAAAGGAAATTAAACTTTAAAACTCTGCAAACAAAACCAGTATTCTCAGCCTTACATGCTTGGTCCACTTCTGGTTTAATCACAGATTCTCCTTTGATTCTGGCTGCCAGCTCATCTGCGAAGGACGCCTGGTGTGTGCTCTGAAGGACAATAAAACATAGTTATTGAACCTTATTCAATTATTTACTGTGTACTTTAATGTATATTTATGTAGTATTGTTTTAAATTAACCACTGTCTCACCTTTGTAACCTCTTCTTCCTCCTTGTCAGAATCTCCAAATATGTCAGAGTCCTCATCATCTTCATCGTCATCATAACTCAACATGGACGACTTCTACAAAATTAGACAATGGAATTAGCCTGTTACTTAATACAAAATTAAACTTAGTTTGTTGTGTCTAAGTAGATTTGGAATTCACCTTTTTCATTTCTGGAGTTTCGTCGTCATCCTGGTTGTAGTCTTCATCTGAATGCTGAAACACAGATAAATATTAGGACATAAAAGGTTATAGAATGAAAGTCACAAAAGTGAATAGGGAGGGACGCACAGTCCAAATCAACACGTGCATTAAAAATTAGAAACCAACTTTTTTTGACGGCCAGTTCTTTGATGCTTGATGCGGAGGCATGTCTCCCATTCAAAATACATAGAAAGCATCCATTTGTTCAGAAAGTGTCAGTTTGTGCTTTTAAATTTACTTTTGAAATCCTTGTGTTTACTGTGATCAGCCTCCACAGACGATAAATACAAAACTATTCAGCTCTAGTCGTGTTCAGTCATGCATGTCAAAGTTGTGGCATGCAATGTTTGGGGCCTAGTGAAAACTAAATAAAAAATGAATTAAGCTTGGGGCTTTTAGCCTTTATTGGTCTCACACACAATGACACACAGTGACACACGGGAGAAATTTGACTTCTGCATTTGACCCATCCTTTTTCAGGAGCAGTGAGCAGCCATCTTTTTCGGCGCCCGGGGGGCAGTACCGTGAAGGGTCTTGCCCAAGGACCCACACTTGTTAGCTCATTGCCCGGGGGGGGTTTGAACCTACAACCTCCAGGGGGAAAGTCCATGACTTACCAGTTGAGCTAACCAGCCGATAATGAAGACTAAAACCCACACATTATATTCTACAATGACATTGGATATTGTTATACCCCATAAATTTGACAAGTCAATTAAAAACTTTATGGATCATGAAGGAAATGACTAATGTTTATTAAATTTTAAATGAATCCTTACTACAGCAGCTTTGCCGTCTTCACTTTCAATCACACTGTCTCTGTCACTGTCCACGGACATTTCTGTTAAAGCACAAGGGGTTAATGTCCTGAATGTCCAATAGAGCCACAATAAATATTATTCTGAGTATTACCGTCACTAGAGAGGTCACCCAGTCCCACGTCATCTTGCTCCATAAACGGCCGGGAGCCAATCAGGTATGGGAGGGGTCTGTCTACATAAAGGTCCTGGAAGACACAAAAGGTCACATTGATCACTTTCCAGAATTATTTATGTCAAAATTTTAGACTGCAGGATATTTTACTCTAGGTTGAGAAAATGTTTAGAATCTTGTATTAAAGAGGGGGTCTGACACTTCTACAGGGTATGAATTGCTTACCCATAACATTTTTAAATCATCATGTTACCTTTTATTGTTTTGAAAATGCTATGAAAAGTGAAGTGAAAAAGAAGTGCTCCACTGTGATTTAAACTCCATACACCTTCACTAGAATCATTTGGATGATTTCAGCCTTGGAATTGCCAATCTCTAGTGAACGTAAGATAAAAGGTAGCAGTTAACTTGAAAAATACCACTACACCACTAACATCACAAAGTGGAACAGAGGATTTTGAGCTTTGGAGATGTAAACAGACTAATAATAATGGGCTAGGGTTACTCAAACATGTGTCAGTGAAACAAAACACAACTCCACGTATGTTTTTGAGGAGGCAACAACATTCTAACATGGCGTAAAGCTCACAAGAAAATGCTTTGCTATCCACCTTTATTTATTATTTTTAAAAGTCTTAATTGATCTGCTGTGTAATGTGAATTGTCTGATACAATACAATACCTTGGGCTCCAAAATGGCGTCCACTCTGTCAGGCACCTCTTCGTCCTCTGAGTCAGAGTTTCCAGCTTTAATGTCCAGATGTTCAAAGGCGGACTCCAGGACTTTGAGACCATAAGTGACCGCCTCCTGCATTTTAGGGATGAGCTCGGCCTCCTTCTGCTCCCTCGTCTTCTCCTAACGCAGCAAAAACATTACAGGTCAGAGCTAAGAGGACATATTAAAGGAAAAGTAAAGTTTTTTTTACAATTTGAGCCTTATTTCGGTAATAAAACAAGTTGTTTTACTCACCCATAGCACTTTGCTGTCATATGGAGCACTTCCAGAGATGTTTTAGATTTGCGGTTAGCCTAGCGCGACTTCTAGCCATAGCTCGGGGCATATAATATATTCCCCAAGCATGTAATATGCCCTGTGCGGGCTCCAAATAACACAAACTTTAGCACTTTTCAAATCATAGAAGCTCGATGTCTTAGTCTACGATTTTGTCTGAATCAAAAGTGGCCTGTAATCCGAGATTTATCCATAGTTTACATCTTTGCGTTTCATGTTTGGGTCCCGGGAGCTGAGAGCGAAATAAGCGGTGACTCCGCACATGCGCACTGGCCTCCTCATCTACTCGAAACTATGGCTAAATCTCGGATTACAGGCCACTTTTGGTTCAAACGAAATCGTAGGCTAAGACATCGGGATTCTATGATTTGAAAAGTGCTAAAGTTTGTGTTATTTGGAGACCGCAAACATGTGCCCCGAGAACTCGCATATGGAGATTGCAAATCTAAAACATCTCTGGAAGTGCTCCATATGACACCAAAGTGCTATGGGTGAGTAAAACAACTTGTTTTATTACCGAAATAAGGCTCAGATTGTAAAAAACGTTACTTTTCCTTTAAGCTTTACAGTGGCTTTAGGTATTGGCAGTTTCAGGTCTCACTCGCAAGGAAATGAACTGTAGTATAGAAGTATAGAAGTATAGAACATGTCTTTGTGCAGCAGTGTCACTCACTTTCTTCATTTTGTATTGACAATGTGACAGTAATGGACAAATGTTTGTAGTGAATTTTAGTAGCGCATTAGAATGATCAGAACAAGATAGTGTAACAAAGTAAAAGTAGTAAAGTACTTTATTTAAGTCAAAAGTTTAGACATCTGTACTTTAATTAGTATATTAGTCAATACTTTTAACTTTTACTTCACTACATTTGAGAGCAGGTATCTGTACTTTCTACTCCTCTACATTTTTTTAAAGGTCTCATGGCATGAAATTTTCACTTTCTGAGGTTTTTGAACGTTAATGTGAGCTCCCCCCCCATGGCTAAAAGTTGCGAAATGTCTAAACTGAGCATTTGCGATCCTTTTCTGCATTAGAAAAAAACACAGCTCAAACGGGCGATTGTCAACAAGGCACCTTATTGACGTCAGATCGAAAAATGCAGCTCCACCCCCCGTCTGTGTCTACTCAGCGTCTCTGTAAATCACGCCCAGAGAGTTTGGACTGCGAATGCGCGAGGCAATGCGAAATGCGTTTTTTAATTTGCCTGGAGGCACGTCCGAGTGTTTCTAGGCTCGGAAGTCCTTTATCTGAGCCTCTGGACCTTTGAACAGCAGTGGTTTAATTTTATTTTCTGTGGAAATGTGTTTATTTTTCAATGGAACGCTTCTCATCTCTTCTCCGCGCAAAAACGCGGAAATGGATCAGAGCGCACAGCTGAGAGCTGAGAGCGGAGAGTTTGGCCACGCCCCCACCCTCTACTATAGGCCATCTCTGTCCTCCTCATTTGCATTCAAGCAACAACGCCCATAATGGACTGTTCAGAGAGAGAAAAATTACTCTTTCTCATCTTATCTCTGTTTCTCATGCACTGTGTTGATTTTGAAGAAGGATTCATTTACAGTATTAGGGAACCATTAAGGAGCCATATAAAAGCATCAAGAAGTACCATGTCATGGGATCTTTAACACAGCTGAAAAGTAAAAGTATTTTTTTTATTACTGATTCAATTGTTTCTGTTGAACAACATTCAGCGCAAATCTTTATCAAAATCCCAGCATTTGAAGCTTTATTAGTAAATATGAAATATATCTACTTTTTACTCCTTGAGTACAACAGGTTCTCGAAGTGCATTCATGTGATACTTTTACTTGAGTCTTTTTTTTCTCCAGTATCTGTACTTTTACTTAAAGCCCCAGTGTGTAGGATTCGTGGCGCATAGGTGGATGGTGCTATTGCACTTTCTGTTTTAGCTACGGCAGACCTCGAGGGTCACCCGGGCGCGCCATAACGCGGACAGCTCTCGTACGCGTGCCGCTACTGTATAAATAAAACGCGGTCCCGTTTTTTTTTTTTTTTTTTTCTTTTCTCATGAAAACACACATTCCCGATCGTGTACCATGACACTCTACACATCAAATGAAACCTTACAGTCTCCCCTTTTTGACTATGCAATTCATTTCCCTGCACAACAATCACTCCCCAAGCACATGGGGCTTTTATACGGAAAAGCACAAAACGAGGTTAGCTTACCTTAGAATGCTTTGCACAGGTCAAACTCTGTATTTCACCATAAACTTGCTCTCAATTTGTCCGTAAGGATCCAGCGAATAAAATCCAGTAAAACAATTTAGTCCAAAACACGTGTTAGATCCATTACGACGTCTGATCCGGCAGCATGCTTGTGCTGTTTACCCAAAACCACAAGCCTTGCCGAAGGCGGAGCCCAAATGTCCTTCTGCGGCTCTCGTATTCAAAATGGCTGCCTCTGCATGGGGAAGATCCCCCTTTTATGTGACTATATCTAGGTCCAAAAGAATACTTTGATTTCATGATGGAAGTGAAAAGGCTTGGAAAACAATGTATTTTTGAATGGGTATCTTCAATTTCAGTAATTAATGGGTAAAAATCTTACACACTGTCCCTTTAAGTAACAAAATCGAGTACTTCTTCCACCACTGGAACAAGACTAAACACACAGGGGCTACATGATGGTCCAGGGGTTAGGTCACAGTGCAAATGAGGGATGCAACAATACTCAGTGTAGTGCTGTACTCAAAATATCAATACAGCAAATATATCGTGACAAACTTCTTGGCAATATTGGACCTTTAAGGATGTGTTCATATTTGCACACACAACATGAGTATTAGGACTAAACTGGAAAAAACCCTGAACAAAATCAGGACTAAACTAAGTCCTGATCTTGTCTGGCCCAGTATCAGGATAGTACTGGGCTCAAACTAAACTAACTCTGACCACATCATACCTGCTCAGGCTGTTTTTCTGTTGTGTCGGCTTTGGCCACTGTGTCCTCCACTTCTTCATCGTAAACCCTCTGCAACAGGAAATGGTTTATTACCACACAAACCGCTCAATGGCTCACTCTAACTGCACAGGCTCACTTTTACAGATAATAAAACTTTAGACTTAGACAAACTGTACCCAGTTGCCACTCTCTTAGGTGCTCAGGCGTGAATCAAACAGATACATACATTCTCTATGAACTGTGTATTGGACAGCATGAGGAAGTCATTGAACACAGAATGCAGGCAGCTGTCAGTGGCCTTTGTGTCTCGGATCAGGCTGTCCAGCTGTTTCTCGATCTCGTGGGTCTTGGACAACATTCTCTGGCTGAAGTCTTGGAGGAACAGGAAGAGCTGGGAGAAAGAATACAAAAAAGAAAACAGATCAATGAAAATAGAATCAAAACTAGGAATGCACCGATACTGGTATCAAATATTGATGCCAATATTGAAAAATTAACTACTTCGGGTATCGGTTCCATGATATCAGTTCAGCAGATATCCTTGTTGGGCGTTTAACTGGATATAATAAAACTATTTACAGGCTAATGCGGTACAAACCTGTTCTGTTTGTCATTTAAAGGATAAATAACAGTTGCAAAACACAATTGGATCTCTTGTGTAATAAGTTAACTGTTTTAAGGAAATAAGTGACATTTTCAGTCCTTACACTGGTATCGGTGGTTCTAATGGTTAATTTCACAGTTGTAACTGAGACTCGCAATACTTCATTTAAAAAGTAAACTATGTACACCTAAGTATAAACTGCTGAAAGACACTGAATCAACTTTTATAGAGGTTTTCACTACACTGTTGCAAGATTTTAAACATACAGTGGTACCTCACCTTACGAAAGACTCTACAAACGAAAAATCCAAGTTACGAAACGCCTTCACGTTAAATTTTGGTCTCTAAATATGAAAGAAAATTCAAGTTACGAAACGCGAAATCTCAAAAATTCAATTAATGCGCGCTCAGATGCACGCCCCCAAAACGTAAATACACTTTATCAACACACACGGGGTTAGGTTCCAGAGGTGGCCCGCGGTGGGAAAGGTCCACGAGGTAGGACAACTTTGTATTTTGCAATTGTTCTACATGTTTTAGAGCTGTAAATGCCTCACCACACACATTCTACGCTTTTCTCAGACTGGAGTTGGGCTTTTCTCACATTTCTCTCTCGTTTGAACACTCGAACTTTCATAGATTTTCAATGGAATGTGTTGATAGTGAAGCGTGGTGGTAGACACGGCTCAATATAGCGCCGAACGTGCGAGGGGAGCGGAGACACAGGATTACTATTGCAACAACACATCATCAGTATGGTAAAACTAACCTGTCTCACGACGGTCTAAACCCAGCTCACGTTCCCTATTAGTGAGTGAACAATCCAATGCTTGGTGAATTCTGCTTCACAATGATAGGAAGAGCCGACATCGAAGGATCAAAAAGCGACGTCGACACGGCA